>JAVLUU010000484.1:132500-135000 GCA_032206185.1 Columba guinea | reverse complement strand
TTTTCTTTCTTTCTTTCTTTCTTTTATCTTTCTTCCTTTCTTTCTTTTTTCTTTCTTTCTTTCTTTCTTTTTTCTTTCTTTCTTTCTTTCTTTCTTTCTTTCTTTCTTTCTTTCTTTCTTTCTTTTTCTTTCTTTCTTTCTTTTAGTTTCTTTCTTTCTTTTTTCTTTCTTTCTTTCTTTCTTTCTTTTTTCTTTCTTTCTTTCTTTCTTTCTTTCTTTTTAATTTCTTTCTTTCTTCTTTCTTTCTTTCTTTCTTTCTTTCTTTCTTTCTTTCTTTCTTTTTTCTTTCTTTCTTTCTTTTTTCTCTCTTTCCTACGTTTTTTCTTTCTTTCTTTCTTTCTTTTTTCTTTCTTTCTTTCTTTCCTTCTTTCTTTCTTTCTTTCTTTCTTTCTTTCTTTCTTTCTTTTTTCTTTCTTTCTTTCTTTCTTTCCTTTTAATTTCTTTCTTTCTTTCTTTCCTACGTTCCTTCTATTTTACTTTTTTCTTTCTTTCTTTCTTTCTTTCTTTTTTCTTTCTTTCTTTCTTTCTTTTTTCTTTCTTTCTTTTTAATTTCTTTCTTTCTTTTTTCTTTCTTTCTTTCTTTCTTCTTTCTTTCTTTCTTTCTTTCTTTCTTTCTTTCTTTTTTGTTTCTTTCATTGTTTCTTTCTTTCTTTCTTCTTTCTTTCTTTCTTTCTTTCTTTCTTTCTTTCTTTCTTTCTTTCCTACGTTCTTTCTTTCTTTTAATTTCTTTCTTTCTTCTTTCTTTCTTTCTTTCTTTCTTTCTTTCTTTCTTTCCTACGTTCTTTCTTTCTTTCTTTTTTCTTTCTTTCTTTCTTTCTTTCTTTCCTACGTTCTTTCTTTCATTCTTTTTTCTTTCTTTCTTTCTTTCTTTCTTTCTTTCTTTCTTTCTTTCTTTTTTCTTTCTTTCTTTCTTTCTTTTTTCTCTCTTTTCTACGTTTTTTCTTTCTTTCTTTTTTCGTTCTTTCTTTCTTTCTTTCTTTCTTTCCTACGTTCTTTCTTTCTTTCTTTTTTCTTTCTTTCTTTCTTTCTTTCTTTCTTTCTTTCTTTCTTTCTTTGTTTTTTCTTTCTTTCTTTCTTTCTTTCTTTCTTTCTTTCTTTCTTTGTTTTTTCTTTCTTTCTTTCTTTCTTTTTGTTTCTTTCTTTCTTTTCTTTCTTTCTTCCTTTCTTTCTTCCTTTCTTTCTTTTTTTCTTTCTTTCTTTCTTTTTTCTTTCTTTCTTTCTTTCTTTCTTTTTAATTTCTTTCTTTCTTCTTTCTTTCTTTCTTTCTTTCTTTCTTTCTTTCTTTCCTACATTCTTTCTTTCTTTTTTCTTTCTTTCTTTCTTTCTTTCCTACGTTCTTTCTTTCATTCTTTTTTCTTTCTTTCTTTCTTTCTTTCTTTCTTTCTTTCTTTCTTTCTTTCTTCCTTTCTTTTTTCTTTCTTTCTTTCTTTTTTCTTTCTTTCCTACGTTTTTTCTTTCTTTCATTCTTTCTTTTTTCTTTCTTTCTTTCTTTCCTTCTTTCTTTCTTTCTTTCTTTCTTTCCTTTTTCTTTCTTTCTTTCTTTCTTTCCTTTTAATTACTTTCTTTCTTTCTTTCTTTCTTTCCTACGTTCTTTCTTTCTTTCTTTTTAATTTCTTTCTTTCTTTCTTTCTTTTTTCTTTCTTTCTTTCTTTCTTTTTTCTTATTTTCTTTCTTTGTAATTTCTTTCTTTCTTTCATTTTAATTTCTTTCTTTCTTTCTTTCTTTCCTACGTTCTTTCTTTCTTTCTTTCTTTCTTTCTTTCTTTCTTTCTTTCTTTTTTCTTTCTTTCTTTCTTTCTTTCTTTTTTCTTTCTTTCTTTCTTTCTTTCTTTCTTTCTTTCCTTTTTCTTTCTTTCTTTTTTCTTTCTTTCTTTCTTTCTTTCTTTCTTTCTGTTTTCTTTCTTTCTTTTTTCTTTCTTTTTAATTTCTTTCTTTCTTTCTTTCTTTCCTACGTTCTTTCTTTCTTCTTTTTTCTTTCTTTCTTTCTTTTTAATTTCTTTCTTTCTTTCTTTCTTTCTTTCTTCTTTCTTTCTTTCTTTCTTTCTTTCTTTCTTTCTTTCTTTTTTCTTTCTTTCTTTGTTTCTTTCTTTATTTCTTTTTAATTTCTTTTTTTCTTTCTTTCTTTTTTCTTTCTTTCTTTCTTTCTGTCCTACGTTCCTTCTTTCTTTCTTTCTTTCTTTCTTTCTTCTTTCTTTCTTTCTTTCTTTCTTTCTTTCTTTCTTTTTTCTTTCTTTCTTTGTTTCTTTCTTTATTTCTTTTTAATTTCTTTTTTTCTTTCTTTCTTTTTTTCTTTCTTTCTTTCCTTCTTTCCTACGTTCTTTCTTTAATTCTTTTTTCTTTCTTTCTTTTTAATTTCTTTCTTTCTTTCTTTCTTTCTTTCTTTCTTTCTTTTTTTCTTTATTTCTTTATTTTAATTTCTTTCTTTCTTCTTTCTTTCTTTCATTCTTTCCTACGTTCTTTCTTACTTTCTTTTTTCTTTCTTTCTTTCCTACGTTCTTTCT
>JAVLUU010000484.1:5000-10000 GCA_032206185.1 Columba guinea | reverse complement strand
ATCTTTCTTTCTTTCTTTCTTTCCTACGTTCTTTCTTTCTTTCTTTCTTCTTTCTTTCTTTCTTTCTTTTTTGTTTCTTTCTTTCTTTCTTTCTTTCTTCCTTTTTTCTTTCTTTCTTCCTTTCTCTCTTTCTTTCCTACGTTCTTTCTTTCTTTTTTCTTTCTTTCTTTCTTTCTTTCTTTTTCTGTTTTCTTTCTTTCTTTCTTTCTTTTTAATTTCTTTCTTTCTTTCTTTCTTTCCTACGTTCTTTCTTTCTTCTTTCTTTCTTTCTTTTTAATTTCTTTCTTTCTTTCTTTCTTTCTTTCTTTCTTTCTTTTTTCTTTCTTTTTAATTTCTTTCTTTCTTTCTTTCTTTTCTTTCTTTCTTTCTTTCTTTCTTTTTAATTTCTTTCTTTTTCTTTCTTTTTTCTTTCTTTCTTTCTTTCTTTCTTTCTTTTTAATTTCTTTCTTTCTTTCTTTCTTTCCTACGTTCTTTCTTTCTTTCTTTTTTCTTTCTTTCTTTCCTACGTTCTTTCTTTCTTTCTCTCTTCTTTCTTTCTTTCTTTCTTTCTTTCTTTTTAATTTCTTTCTTTCTTTTTTCTTTCTTTCTTTCTTTCTTTCTTTCTTTTTAATTTCTTTCTTTCTTTCTTTCTTTCCTACGTTCTTTCTTTCTTTCTTTCTTCTTTCTTTCTTTATTTCTTTCTTTCTTTCTATTTTCTTTCTTTCTTTCTTTCTTTTTAATTTCTTACTTTCTTTCTTTCTTTCTTTCCTACGTTCTTTTTTCTTTCTTCTTTCTTTCTTTCTTTCTTTCTTTTTAATTTCTTTCTTTCCTACGTTCTTTTTTTTTTCATTCTTTCTTACGTTCTTTCTTTCTTTCTTTTTTCTTTCTTTCTTTCTTTTTTCTTTCTTCTTTCTTTCTTTCTTTCTTTCTTTCTTTCTTTCTTTCTTTCTTTCTTTCTTTCTTTTTAATTTCTTACTTTCTTTCTTTCTTTCTTTCTTTCCTACGTTCTTTCTTTCTTTTATTTTCTTTCTTTTTTTCTTTATTTTCCTTTCTTTTATTTTCTTTCTTTCTTTCTCTCTTCTTTCTTTCTTTCTTTCTTTCTTTCTTTCTTTCTTTCTTTCTTTTTAATTTCTTTCTTTCTTTTTTCTTTCTTTCTTTCTTTCTTTCTTTCTTTTTAATTTCTTTCTTTCTTTCTTTCTTTCCTAGGTTTTTTCTTTCTTTCCTACGTTTTTTCTTTCTTTCTTTTTTCTTTCTTTCTTTCTTTCTTTGTTTCCTACTTTCTTTCTTTCTTTCTTTCTTTCTTCTTTCTTTCTTTCCTTCTTTCTTTTTTCTTTCTTTCTTTCTTTTTTCTTTCTTTCTTTCTTTCTTTTTAATTTCTTACTTTCTTTCTTTCTTTCTTTCCTACGTTCTTTGTTTCTTTCTTCTTTCTTTCTTTCTTTCTTTCTTTCTTTCTTTCTTTCTTTCTCTTTAATTTCTTTCTTTCCTACGTTCTTTTTTTCTTTCTTTCTTTCTTTTTTCTTTCTTTCTTTGTTTTTAATTTCTTTCTTTCTTTTTTCTTTCTTTCTTTCTTTCTTTCTTTCTTTCTTTGTTTTTAATTTCTTTCTTTCTTTCTTTCTTTCTTTATTTCTTTCTTTTTTCTTTCTTTATTTCTTTATTTCTTTTTAATTTCTTTCTTTCTTTTTTCTTTCTTTCTTTCTTTTTAATTTCTTTCTTTCTTTCTTTCTATCTTTCTTTCTTTCTTTCCCACGTTCTTTTTTTCTTTCTTTCTTTGTTTCTTTCTTTTTTCTTCCTTTCTTTCTTTCCTACGTTCTTTCTTTCTTTATTTCTTCTTCTTTCTTTCTTTCTTTTTAATTTCTTTCTTTCATTCTTTCTTTCTTTTTAATTTCTTTCTTTCCTACGTTCTTTCTTTATTTCTTTCTTTCTTTTTTCTTTCTTTCTTTTTTCTTTCTTTCTTTCTTTCTTTCTTTCTTTCTTTCTTTCTTTTTAATTTCTTTCTTTCTTTCTTTCTTTCCTACGTTCTTTCTTTCTTCTTTTTTCTTTCTTTCGTTCTTTTTAATTTCTTTTATTTTTTTCTTTCTTTCTTTCTTTCTTTTTTCTTTCTTTTATTTTCTTTCTTTCTTTCTTTCTTTCTATCTTTTTTCTTTCTTTCTTTCTTTCCTACGTTCTTTCTTTCTTTCTTTCTTCTTTCTTTCTTTCTTTCTTTTTTGTTTCTTTCTTTCTTTCTTTCTTTCTTTCTTTTTTCTTTCTTTCTTTCTTTTTAATTTCTTTCTTTCTCTCTTTCTTTCTTTCTTTCCTACGTTCTTTCTTTCTTTTTTCTT
Organism: Columba guinea; assembly: GCA_032206185.1. Classification (NCBI taxonomy): domain Eukaryota; kingdom Metazoa; phylum Chordata; class Aves; order Columbiformes; family Columbidae; genus Columba; species Columba guinea. The sequence goes on along the minus strand of JAVLUU010000484.1, from coordinate 7,703 downwards.
TCTTTCTTTCTTTCTTTCTTTCTTTCTGTTTTCTTCCTTTCTTTCTTTTTAATTTCTTTCTTTCTCTCTTTCTTTCTTTCTTTCCTACGTTCTTTCTTCTTTTTTCTTTCTTTCTTTCTTTTTAATTTCTTTCTTTCTTTCTTTCTTTCTTTTTTCTTTCTTTTTAATTTCTTTCTTTCTTTCTTTTTTCTTTCTTTCTTTATTTCTTTCTTTCTTTCTTACGTTCTTTCTTTCTTTCTTTCTTTTTTCTTTCTTTCTTTCTTTTTTCTTTCTTTCTTTCTTTTTAATTTCTTTCTTTCTTTTTTCTTTCTTTCTTTCTTTCTTTCTTTCTTTCTTCCTTTCTTTCTTTTTAATTTCTTTCTTTCTTTATTTTTTTCTTTCCTACGTTCTTTCTTTCTTTCTATTTTCTTTCTTTCATTCTTTCTTTCCTACGTTCTTTCTTTCTTTCTTTCTTTCTTCTTTCTTTCTTTCTTTCTTTCTTTCTTTTTTCTTTCTTTCTTTCTTTTTTCTTTCTCTCTTTCTTTCTTTCTTTCTTTTTAATTTCTTTCTTTCTTTCTTTCATTCTTTCCTACGTTCTTTGTTTCTTTCTTCTTTCTTTCTTTCTTTCTTTCTTTCTTTTTAATTTCTTTCTTTCCTACGTTCTTTTTTTCTTTCTTTCTTTCTTACGTTCTTTCTTTCTTTCTTTCTTTCTTTCTTTCTTTCTTTCTTTCTTTTTTCTTTCTTTCCTTTTTCTTTCTTTCTTTCTTTCTTTCTTTCTTTCTTTCTTTCTTTCTTTCCTTCTTTTTAATTTCTTACTTTCTTTCTTTCCTACGTTCTTTCTTTCTTTATTTTCTTTCTTTCTTTCTTTCTTTTTTCTTTCTTTTATTTTTTTTCTTTCTTTCTTTCTTTCTTTTATTTTCTTTCTTTCTTTCTTTCTTTCTATCTTTCTTTCTTTCTTTCTTTCTTTCTTTCCTACCTTCTTTCTTTCTTTCTTTATTCTTTCTTTCTTTCTTTCTTTTTTGTTTCTCTCTTTCTTACTTCTTTCTTTCTTTTTCTTTCTTTCTTTCTTTCTCTCTTTCTTTCCCACGTTCTTTCTTTCTTTCTTTCTTTCTTTCTTTCTTTCTTTCTGTTTTCTTTCTTTCTTTCTTTTTAATTTCTTACTTTCTTTCTTTCTTTTCTTTCCTACGTTCTTTCTTTCTTATTTTTCTTTCTTTCTTTCTTTTTAATTTCTTTCTTTCTTTCTTTCTTTCTTTCTTTCTCTCTTTCTTTCTTCTTTTTTCTTTCTTTTTCCTTTCTTTCTTTCTTTCTTTTTTTCTTTCTTTCTTTCTTTCTTTTTTAATTTCTTTCTTTCTTTCTTTCTTTTTTCTTTCTTTCTTTCTTTCTTTCTTTCTTTCTTCCTTTCTTTCTTTTTAATTTCTTACTTTCTTTATTTTTTTCTTTCCTACGTTCTTTCTTTCTTTCTTTTTTCTTTCTTTCATTCTTTCTTTCCTACGTTCTTTCTTTCTTTCTTTCTTTCTTCTTTCTTTCTTTCTTTCTTTCTTTCTTTCTTTTTTCTTTCTTTCTTTCTTTTTTCTTTCTCTCTTTCTTTCTTTCTTTCTTTTTAATTTCTTTCTTTCTTTCTTTCTTTCTTTCCTACGTTCTTTGTTTCTTTCTTCTTTCTTTCTTTCTTTCTTTCTTTCTTTTTAATTTCTTTCTTTCCTACGTTCTTTTTTTCTTTCTTTCTTTCTTACGTTCTTTCTTTCTTTTTCTTTCTTTCTTTCTTTCTTTCTTTCTTTCTTTTTTCTTTCTTTCTTTTTTCTTTCTTTCTTTCTTTCTTTCTTTCTTTCTTTCTTTCTTTCTTTCTTTCTTTCTTTTTAATTTCTTACTTTCTTTCTTTCCTACGTTCTTTCTTTCTTTTATTTTCTTTCTTTCTTTCTTTCTTTTTTCTTTCTTTTATTTTTTTTCTTTCTTTCTTTCTTTCTTTATTTTCTTTCTTTCTTTCTTTCTTTCTATCTTTCTTTCTTTCTTTCTTTCTTTCTTTCCTACCTTCTTTCTTTCTTTCTTTATTCTTTCTTTCTTTCTTTCTTTTTTGTTTCTCTCTTTCTTACTTTCTTTCTTTCTTTTTTCTTTCTTTCTTTCTTTCTCTCTTTCTTTCCTACGTTCTTTCTTTCTTTCTTTCTTTCTTTCTTTCTTTCTGTTTTCTTTCTTTCTTTCTTTTTAATTTCTTACTTTCTTTCTTTCTTTCTTTCCTACGTTCTTTCTTTCTTATTTTTCTTTCTTTCTTTCTTTTTAATTTCTTTCTTTCTTTCTTTCTTTCTTTCTTTCTTTCTCTCTTTCTTTCTTTCTTTTTTTCTTTCTTTTCCTTTCTTTCTTTCTTTCTTTTTTTTCTTTCTTTCTTTCTTTCTTTTTAATTTCTTTCTTTCTTTCTTTCTTTTTTCTTTCTTTCTTTCTTTCTTTCTTTCTTTCTTTCTTTCTTTCTTTCTTTTTAATTTCTTTCTTTCTTTCTTTCTTTCCTACGTTCTTTCTTTCTTTCTTTTTTCTTTCTTTCTTTCTTTCTTTCCTACGTTCTTTCTTTCTTTCTTTCTTCTTTTTTCTTTCTTTCCTTCTTTCTTTCCTTCTTTCTTTCTTTCTTTTTAATTTCTTTCTTTCCTACGTTCTTTCTTTCTTTTTTCTTTCTTTCTTTCTTTCTATCTTTCTTTCTTTTTTCTTTCTTTCTTTTTTGTTTCTTTCTTTCTTTCTTTCTTT
>JAVLUU010000482.1:95000-97880 GCA_032206185.1 Columba guinea | reverse complement strand
TTTCTTTTTTTCTTTCTTTCATTCTTTTTTCTTTCCTTCTTTCTTTCTTTTTCTTTCTTTCTTTCTTCTTTCTTTTTTCTTGTCTTTCTTTTAATTTCTTTCTTTTTTCTTTTTTCTTTCCCTTCTTTCCTTCTTTTTTTCTTTCTTTCTTTCTTTCTTTCTTAGTTTTTTCTTTCTTCTTCTTTCCTACGTTCTTTCTTTCTTTCTTTCTTCTTCTTTCTTTCTTTCTTTCTATTTAATTTCTTTCTTTCTTTCTTTTCTTTCTTTCTTTTTTCTTTCCTACGTTCTTTCTTTCTTTATTTTTTCTTTCTTTCTTTCTTTCCCACGTTCTTTCTTTCTTTCTTTCTTCTTTCTTTCTTTCTTTCTTTCTTTCTTTCTTTCTTTCTTTCTTTCTTTTTTCTTCTTTCTTTCTTTCCTACGTTCTTTCTTCTTTCTTCCTTCTTCTTTCTTCTTTCTTTCTTTTAATTTCTTTTTCTTTCTTTCTTTTTTCTTTCCTTCTTTCTTTCTTTTTCTTTCTTTCTTTCTTTCTTTCTTTTTTCTTTCTTTCTTTTTAATTTCTTCTTTCTTTTTTCTTTTTTCTTTCGTTCTTTCTTTCTTTTTTCTTTCTTCTTTCTTTCTTTCTTACTTTTTTCTTTCTTTCTTTCTTTCCTACGTTCTTTCTTTCTTTCTTCTTCTTTCTTTCTTTCTTTCTATTTAATTTCTTTTCTTTCTTTCTTTCTTTCTTTTTAATTTCTTTCATTTCCTACGTTCGTTCTTTCTTTCTTCTTTTTTCTTTCTTTCTTTCTTTCTTTTTAATTTCTTTTCTTTCTTTTTCTTTCTTTCCTTTCTTTTAATTTCTTTCTTTCTTTCTTTCTTTCTTTCTTTCTTTCTTCTTTCTTTCTTTCTTTCTTTTCTTTCTTTCTTTCTTTCTTTTTTCTTTCTGTCTTCTTTCTTTCTTTCTTTCTTCTTAATTTCTTTCTTTCTTCTTTCTTTTTTCTTTCTTTCTTTCTTTCTTTCTTTCTTTCTTTTTTTCTTTCTTTTTAATTTCCTTCTTTCTTTCTTTCTTTTATCTTTCTTTCTTTCTTTCTTTTTAATTTCTTTCTTTCTTTCTTTTTTTTCTTTCCTACGTTCTTTCTTTCTTTATTTTTTCTTTCTTTCTTTCTTTCTTTCTTTCCCACGTTCTTTCTTTCTTTCTTTCTTCTTTCTTTTTTTCGTTCTTTCTTTCTTTCTTTCTTTCTTTCTTTCTTTCTTTCTTTTTTCTTTCTTTCTTTCCTACGTTCTTCTTTCTTTCTTCCTTCTTCTTTCTTTCTTTCTTTCTTTTTAATTTCTTTCTTTCTTTCTTTCTTTTTAATTTCTTTCCTTCCTACCTTCTTTCTTTCTTTCTTTCTTTTTTCTTTCTTTCTTTCTTTCTTTTTTCTTTCTTCTTTCTTTCTTTTTAATTTCTTTCTTTCTTTTTTCTTTCTATCTTTCTTTCTTTTTAATTTCTTTCTTTCTTTCTTTTCTTTCTATCTTTTTTCTTTCTTTCTTTCTTTTTAATTTCTTTCTTTCTTTTTTCTTTCTTTCTTTCTTTCTTTCTTTCTTTTAATTTCTTTCTTTCTTTCTTTCTTTCTTTCTTTATTTCTATCTTTTTTTCTTTCTTTCTTTCTTTCCTATGTTCTTTCTTTCTTCTCTTCTTCTTCTTTCTTTCTTTCTTTCTTTCTTTCTTTTGTTTCTTTCTTTCTTTCTTTCTTTCTTTCTTTCTTTCTTTCTTTCTTTCTTTTTTCTTTCTTTCTTTCTTTTTAATTTCTTTCATTCTTTCTTTCTTTCTTTCTTTTTAATTTCTTTCTTTCTTTCTTTCTTCCTTTCCTACGTTCTTTCTTTCTTTCTTTTTTTATTTCTCTTTCTTTCTTTCTTTTTCTTTGTTTCTTTCTTTTTTCTTTCTTTCTTTCTTTTTTAATTTCTTTCTTTCCTCTTTCTTTCTTTCTTTCTTTTTAATTCTTTCTTTCTTTTTTCTTTCTTTCTTTCTTTCTTTCTTCTATCTTTTTTCTTCTTTCTTTCTTTCTTTCTTTCTTTCTTTTTAATTTCTTTCTTTCTTTCTTTTTTTCTTCTTTCTTTCTTTCTTCTTTTTTATTTCCTTTCTTTCTTTCTTTTTAATTTCTTTCTTTCTTTCTTTCTTTCTTTCCTAGGTTCTTTCTTTCTTTCTTTCTTTTTTCTTTCTTTCTTTCCTTCTTTCTTTTTTTCTTTCTTTCTTTCTTTTTTCTTTCTTTCTTTCTTTTTAATTTCTTTCTTTCATTCTTTCTTTCTTTCCTACGTTCTTTGTTTTCTTCTTGTTTCTTTCTTTCTTTCTTTCTATCCTACGTTCTTTCTTTCTTTCTTTCTTCTTTCTTTCTTTCTTTCTTTCTTTTTTTTCTTTCTTTCCTACGTTTTTTCTTTCTTTCTTTCTGCTTTTTTTTTCTTTTTTTCTTTTTAATTTCTTTCCTTTCTTTCTTTCTTTCTTCTTTCTTTCTTTCTTTTTAATTTCTTTATTTCCTACGTTCTTTCCTTCTTTCTTTCTTTCTTTTTTCTTTCTTTCTTTCTTTTTTCTTTCTTTTTTCTTTCTTTCTTTCTTTCTTTCTTTCTTTCTTTCTTTCTTTCTTTCTTTCTTTCTTTATTTCTTTTTCCTTTCTTTCTTTCTTTCCTTCTTTCTTTCTTTCCTTTTTCTTTCTTTCTTTCTTTCTTTCATTCTTTTTTTCTTTCCTTCTTTCTTTCTTTTTCTCTTTCTTTCTTTTCTTTCTTTCTTTTTTCTTTCTTTCTTTTTAATTTCTTTCTTTCTTTTTTCTTTTTTCTTTCGTTTTCTTTCTTTTTTCTTTCTTTCTTTCTTTCATTCTTAGTTTTTTCTTTCTTTCTTTCTTTCCTACGTTCTTTCTTTCTTTCTTTCTTTCT
>JAVLUU010000482.1:52500-55000 GCA_032206185.1 Columba guinea | reverse complement strand
CTTTCTTTCTTTCTTTCTTTCTTTTTAATTTCTATCTTTCTTTCTTTCTTTCCTACGTTCTATCTTTCCTTCTTTTTTCTTTCTTTCTTTCTTTCTTTCTTTTTTTCTTTCTTTCTTTTTTCTTTCTTTCTTTCTTTCTTTTTTCTTTCTTTCTTCCTTTCTTTATTTTAATTTCTTTCTTTCTTTTTTCTTTCTTTCTTTCTTTCTTTTTTCTTTCTTTATTTCTTTCTTTCTTTTCTTTCTTTCTTTCTTTTTTCATTCTTTCTTTCTTTCTTTCCTACGTTCTTTCTTTCTTTCTTTTTTCTTTCTTTCTTTCTTTCTTTCCTACGTTCCTTCTTTCATTCTTTTTTTTTTCTTTCTTTCTTTCTTTCTTTTTTCTTTCTTTCCTACGTTCTTTCTTTCTTTCTTTTTCCTTTCTTTCTTTCTTTCCTTCTTTCTTTCTTTCCTTTTTCTTTCTTTCTCTCTTTCTTTCTTTTTTCTTTCTTTCTTTTTAATTTCTTTCTTTCTTTTTTCTTTTTTCTTTCGTTCTTTCTTTCTTTTTTCTTTCTTTCTTTCTTTCTTTCTTACTTTTTTCTTTCTTTCTTTCTTTCTTTCTTTTTTCTTTCTTTCTTCTTTCTTTCTTTCTTTCTTTCTTTCTTTCTTTTTAATTTCTTTCTTTCTTTCTTTCTTTTTAATTTCTTTCTTTCTTTCTTTCTTTTTTCTTTCTTTCTTTCTTTCTTTCTTTCTTTCTTTCTTTCTTTCTTTTTAATTTCTTTCTTTCTTTCTTTTTTTCTTTCCTATGTTCTTTCTTTCTTTATTTTTTCTTTCAATCTTTCTTTCATTCCCACATTCTTTCTTTCTTTCTTTCTTCTTTCTTTTTTCTTTCTTTCTTTCTTTCTTTCTTTCTTTCTTTCTTTCTTTCTTTTTTCTTTCTTTCTTTCTTTCCTATGTTCTTTCTTTCTTTCTTCCTTCTTCTTTCTTTCTTTCTTTCTTTTTAATTTCTTTCTTTCTTTCTTTCTTTTTAATTTCTTTCTTTCCTACGTTCTTTCTTTCTTTCTTTCTTTTTTCTTTCTTTCTTTCTTTTTTCTTTCTTTCTTTCTTTTTAATTTCTTTCTTTCTTTTTTCTTTCTTTCTTTCTTTCTTTTTAATTTCTTTCTTTCTTTCTTTCTTTCTTTCTATCTTTTTTCTTTCTTTCTTTCTTTCCTACGTTCTTTCTTTCTTTCTTTCTTCTTTCTTTCTTTCTTTCTTTCTTTCTTTCTTTCTTTTGTTTCTTTCTTTCTTTGTTTCTTTCTTTCTTTCTTTCTTTTTTCTTTCTTTTTTTCTTTCTTTTTAATTTCTTTCTTTCTTTCTTTCTTTCTTTCCTACGTTCTTTCTTTCTTTTTTCTTTCTTTCTTTCTTTCTTTCATTCTTTTTTCTTTCCTTCTTTCTTTCTTTTTTCTTTCTTTCTTTCTTTCTTTCTTTCTTTTTTCTTTCTTTCTTTTTTCTTTCTTTATTTCTTTCCTTCTTTCTTTCTTTCTTTCTTTCTTTCCTTTTTCTTTCTTTCTTTCTTTCTTTCTTTCTTTTTAATTTCTTTCTTTCTTTTTTCTTTCTTTCTTTCTTTCTTTTTAATTTCTTTCTTTCTTTCTTTCTTTCTTTCCTACGTTCTTTCTTTCTTTTTTCTTTCTTTCTTTCTTTCTTTCTTTCTTTTTTCTTTCTTTCTTTCTTTCTTTTTTCTTTCTTTCTTTCTTTCTTTTTTCTTTCTTTCTTTCTTTTTAATTTCTTTCTTTCTTCTTTCTTTCTTTCTTTCTTTTTAATTTCTTTCTTTCTTTTTTCTTTCTTTCTTTCTTTCTTTCTTTCTTTCTTTCTTTCTATCTTTTTTCTTTCTTTCTTTCTTTCTTTCTTTTTAATTTATTTCTTTCTTTCTTTTTTCTTTCTTTCTTTCTTTCTTTCTTTCTTTCTTTCTTTTTAATTTCTTTCTTTCTTTCTTTCTTTCCTACGTTCTTTCTTTCTTTCTTTCATTCTTCTTTCTTTCTTTCTTTCATTCTTTCTTTTTTTCTTTCTTTCTTTCTTTTTTCTTTCTTTCTTTCTTTCTTTCTTTTTAATTTCTTTCTTTCATTCTTTCCTTCTTTCCTACGTTCTTTGTTTCTTTCTTATTTCTTTCTTTCTTTCTTTCTATCCTACGTTCTTTCTTTCTTTCTTTCTTCTTTCTTTCTTTCTTTTTTCTTTCTTTCTTTCTTTCCTACGTTCTTTCTTTCTTTCTTCCTTCTTCTTTCTTTCTTTCTTTCTTTTTAATTTTTTTCTTTCTTTCTTTCTTTTTAATTTCTTTCTTTCCTACGTTCTTTCTTTCTTTCTTTCTTTTTTCTTTCTTTCTTTCTTTTTTCTTTCTTTCTTTCTTTTTAATTTCTTTCTTTCTTTTTTCTTTCTTTCTTTCTTTCTTTTTAATTTCTTTCTTTCTTTCTTTCTTTCTTTCTTTTTTCTTTCTTTCTTTCTTTCCTACGTTCTTTCTTTCTTTCTTTCTTCTTTCTTTCTTTCTTTCTTTCTT
>JAVLUU010000482.1:27500-30000 GCA_032206185.1 Columba guinea | reverse complement strand
TTCTTTCCTTCTTTCTTTCTTTCTTTCTTTCCTTTTTGTTTCTTTTTTCTTTCTTTCTTTCTTTTTAATTTCCTTTCTTTCTTTCTTTCTTTCTTTCTTTCTTTCCTAAGTTCTTTCTTTCTTTTTTTCTTTCTTTCTTATTTTCTTTTTAATTTCTTTCTTTCTTTCTTTCTTTTTTCTTTCTTTCTTTCTTTCTTTTTTCTTTCTTTCTTTTTAATTTCTTTCTTTCTTTTTTCTTTCTTTCTTTCTTTCTTTTTAATTTCTTTCTTTCTTTCTTTCTTTCTTTCTTTCCTACGTTCTTTCTTTCTTTTTTCTTTCTTTCTTTCTTTCTTTCTTTCTTTTTTCTTTCTTTCTTTCTTTCTTTTTTCTTTCTTTCTTTCTTTCTTTTTTCTTTTCTTTCTTTCTTTTTAATTTCTTTCTTTCTTCTTTCTTTCTTTCTTTTTAATTTCTTTCTTTCTTTTTTCTTTCTTTCTTTCTTTCTTTCTTTCTTTCTTTCTTTCTTTCTATCTTTTTTCTTTCTTTCTTTCTTTCTTTCTTTTTAATTTATTTCTTTCTTTCTTTTTTCTTTCTTTCTTTCTTTCTTTCTTTCTTTCTTTTTAATTTCTTTCTTTCTTTCTTTCTTTCTTTCTTTTTTTCTTTCTTTTTAATTTCCTTCTTTCTTTCTTTATTTTTTCTTTCTTTCTTTCTTTCTTTCTTTCTTTTTAATTTCTTTCTTTCTTTCTTTTTTTCTTTCCTACGTTCTTTCTTTCTTTATTTTTTCTTTCTTTCTTTCTTTCTTTCTTTCCCACGTTCTTTCTTTCTTTCTTTCTTCTTTCTTTTTTTCGTTCTTTCTTTCTTTCTTCTTTCTTTCTTTCTTTCTTTCTTTTTTCTTTCTTTCTTTCCTACGTTCTTTCTTTCTTTCTTTCTTCTTTCTTTCTTTCTTTCTTTCTTTCTTTCTTTTTTTCTTTTTTTCCTACGTTTTTTCTTTCTTTCTTTCTGCTTTTTTTTTCTTTCTTTCTTTTTTCTTTCTTTCTTTCTTTCTTTCTTTCTATCTTTCTTTCTTTCTTTCTTTCTTTCTTTCTTTTTTCTTTCTTTCTTTCTTTCTTTTTAATTTCTTCTTTTCTTTCTTTCTTTCTTTCTTTCTTTCCTAAGTTCTTTCTTTCTTTTTTCTTTCTTTCTTTCTTTCTTTTTTAATTTCTTTCTTTCTTTCTTTCTTTTTTCTTTCTTTCTTTCTTTCTTTCTTTTTTTCTTTCTTTCTTTTTTCTTTCTTTATTTCTTTCCTTCTTTCTTTCTTTCTTTCTTTCCTTTTTCTTTCTTTTTTCTTTCTTTCTTTCTTTCTTTTTAATTTCTTTCTTTCTTTCTTTCTTTCTTTCTTTCTTTCTTTCCTAAGTTCTTTCTTTCTTTTTTCTTTCTTTCTTTCTTTCTTTTTAATTTCTTTCTTTCTTTCTTTCTTTTTTCTTTCTTTCTTTCTTTCTTTCTTTTTCCTTTCTTTCTTTTTTCTTTCTTTATTTCTTTCCTTCTTTCTTTCTTTCTTCTTTCCTTTTTCTTCTTTCTTTCTTTCTTTCTTTCTTTCTTTCTTTCTTTTTTCTTTCTTTCCTTTTTTCTTTCTTTATTTCTTTCCTCTTTCTTTCTTTCTTTCTTTCCTTTTTCTTTCTTTCTTTCTTTCTTTCTTTCTTTTTAATTTCTTTCTTTCTTTTTTTCTTCTTTCTTTCTTTCTTTTTAATTTCTTTCTTTCTTTCTTTCTTTCTTTCTTTCCTACGTTCTTTCTTTCTTTTTTCTTTCTTTCTTTCTTTTCTTCTTTGTTTTTTCTTTCTTTCTTTCTTTCTTTTTTCTTTCTTTTCTTTCTTTCTTTTTTCTTTCTTTCTTTCTTTTTAATTTCTTTCTTTCTTCTTTCTTTCTTTCTTTCTTTTTAATTTCTTTCTTTCTTTTTTCTTTCTTTCTTTCTTTCTTTCTTTCTTTCTTTCTTTCTTTCTATCTTTTTTCTTTCTTTCTTTCTTTCTTTCTTTTAATTTATTTCTTTCTTCTTTTTTCTTTCTTTCTTTCTTTCTTTCTTTCTTTCTTTCTTTTTAATTCTTTCTTTCTTTCTTTCTTTCCTACGTTCTTTCTTTCTTTCTTTCTTTCTTCTTTCTTTCTTTCTTTCATTCTTTCTTTTTTTCTTTCTTTCTTTCTTTTTTCTTTCTTTCTTTCTTTCTTTTTAATTTCTTTCCTTTCATTCTTTCCTTCTTTCCTACGTTCTTTGTTTCTTTCTTATTTCTTTCTTCTTTCTTTCTATCCTACGTTCTTTCTTTCTTTCTTTCTTCTTTCTTTCTTTCTTTTTTCTTTCTTTCTTTCTTTCCTATGTTCTTTCTTTCTTTCTTCCTTCTTCTTTCTTTCTTCTTTCTTTTTTAATTTCTTTCTTTATTTCTTTCTTTTTAATTTCTTTCTTTCCTACGTTCTTTCTTTCTTTCTTTCTTTTTTCTTTCTTTCTTTCTTTTTTCTTTCTTTCTTTCTTTTTAATTTCTTTCTTTCTTTTTTCTTTCTT
>JAVLUU010000480.1:172500-175000 GCA_032206185.1 Columba guinea | reverse complement strand
CTTTCTTTTTAATTTCTTTCTTTCTTTCTTTGTTCCTTTCTTTCTTTCTTTCTTTTTTCTTTCTTTCTTTCTTTCTTTCTTTCTTTCTTTCTTTCTTTCTTTCTTTCTTTCTTTTTAATGTCTTTCTTTCTTTCTTTCCTACGTTCTTTCTGTCTTTCTTTCTTCTTTCTTTCTTTCTTTCTTTCTTTCTTTCTTTTTTCTTTCTTTCTTTCTTTCTTTTTTCTTTCTTTCTTTCTTTCTTTATTTTAATTTCTTTCTTTCTTTTTTCTTTCTTTCTTTCTTTCTCTCTTTTTACTTTCTTTCTTTCTTTCTTTCTTTCTTTCTTTCTTTCTTTTAGTTTGTTTCTTTCTTTTTTCTTTCTTTCTTTCATTCTTTCTTTCCTACGTTCTTTCTTTGTTTCTTTTTTTCTTTTTTCTTTCTTTCTTTCCTACGTTCTTACTTTCATTCTTTTTTTTCTTTCTTTCTTTCTTTATTTATTTTTTCTTTCTTTCCTACGTTCTTTCTTTCTTTCTTTTTTCTTTCTTTCTTTCTTTCTTTCTTTATTTCTTTATTTCTTTCTTTCTTTCTTTCTTTCTTTCTTTCTTTCCTTTTTCTTTCTTTCTTTCTTTCCTTCTTTCTTTCTTTCTTTTTAATTTCTTTCTTTCTTTCCTACATTTTTTCTTTCTTTCTTTCTTTCTTTTTTCTTTCTTTCTTTCTTTCTTTCTTTTTAATTTCTTTCTTTCTTTTTTCTTTCTTTCTTTCTTTCTTTTTAATTTCTTTCTTTCTTTCTTTTTAATTTCTTTTTTGTTTCTTTCTTTCTTTCTTTTTTCTTTCTTTCTTTCTTTCTTTCTTTCTTTCTTTCTTTCTTTCTTTCCCACGTTCTTTCTTTCTTCTTTTTTATTTCTTTCTTTCTTTCTTCTTTATTTTTTTCTTTCTTTCTTTCTTTCTTTCTTTCTTTCTTTTTTTCTTTCTTTCTTTCTTTTTTCTTTCTTTCTTTCTTATCTACGTTCTTTCTTTCTTTCTTTCTTCTTTCTTTCTTTCTTTCTTTTTAATTTCTTTTTTCTTTCTTTCTTTCATTTTAATTGCTTTCTTTCCTACGTTCTTTCTTTCTTTCTTTCTTTTTTCTTTCTTTCTTTCTTTCTTTTTAATTTCTTTCTTTCTTTTTTCTTTCTTTCTTTCTTTTTAATTTCTTTCTTTCTTTATTTATTTCTATCTTTCTTTCTTTCTTTCTTTCCTATGTTCTTTCTTTCTTTCTTCTTTCATTCTTTCTTCTTTCTTTCTTTCTTTCTTTCTTTCTTTCTTTCTTTCTTTCTTTTTTGTTTCTTTCTTTCTTTCTTTCTTTCTTTCTTTCTTTCATGTTTCTTTCTTTCTTTCTTTTTAATTTCTTTCTTTCTTTCTTTCTTTCTTTCCTACGTTCTTTCTTTCTTTTTTCTTTCTTTCTTTCTTTCTTTCTTTTTCTGTTTTCTTTCTTTCTTTCTTTCTTTCTTTCCTTTTAATTTCTTTCTTTCTTTCTTTCCTACGTTCTTTCTTTCTTCTTTTTTCTTTCTTTCTTTCTTTTTAATTTCTTTCTTTCTTTCTTTCTTTCCTTCTTTCTTTCTTTCTTTTTTCTATCTTTCTTTCTTTCTTTATTTTAATTTCTTTCTTTCTTTTTTCTTTCTCTCTTTCTTTCTTTTTTCTTTCTTTCTTTCTTTCTTTCTTTCTTTCTTTCTTTCTTTCTTTCTTTCTTTCTTTCTTTCCTACGTTCTTTCTTTCTTTCTTTCTTCTTTCTTTCTTTCATTCTTTTTTGTTTCTTTCTTTCTTTCTTTCTTTTTTCTTTCTTTCTTTCTTTCTTTATTTCTTTCTTTCTTTCTTTCTTTCCTACGTTCTTTCTTTCTTTTTTCTTTCTTTCTTTCTTTCTCTCTTTCTGTTTTCTTTCTTTCTTTCTTTCTTTTTATTTTTCTTTCTTTATTTCTTTCTATCTTTCTTTCTTTCTTTCCTACGTTCTTTCTTTCTTTCTTCTTTCTTTCTTTCTTTCTTTCTTTTTTTTTTCTTTCCTACGTTCTTTCTTTCTTTCTTTCTTTCTTTTTAATTTTTTTCTTTCCTACGTCCTTTCTTTCTTTCTTTCTTGTTTCTTTCTTTCTTTCTTTCTTTCTTTCTTTCTTTCTTTCTTTCTTTTTTCTTTCTTTCTTTTTTCTTTCTTTCTTCCTTTCTTTCCTTCTTTCTTTCTTTCTTTCTTTCTTTTCAATTTCTTTCTTTCTTTCTTTCTTTCCTACTTTCTTTCTTTCTTTCTTTTTTCTTTCTTTCTTTCTTTCTTTCTTTCTTTCTTTCTTTCTTTCTTTCTTTCCTACGTTCTTTCTTTCTTTCTTTCTTCTTTCTTTCTTTCTTTCTTTCTTTCTTTCTTTTTAATTTTTTTCTTTCCTACGTTGTTTCTTTCTTTCTTTCTTTTTTCTTTCTTTCTTTCTTTCCTACGTTCTTTCTTTCTTTCTTTCTTTTTTCTTTCTTTCTTTTTTCTTTCTTTCTTTCTTTCTTTCCTTCTTTCTTT
>JAVLUU010000479.1:225000-402084 GCA_032206185.1 Columba guinea | reverse complement strand
AGAGGAAGAGAAGAGAAAGAGAAGAGAAGAGAAGAGAAGAGAAGAGAAGAGAAGAGAAGAGAGAAGAGAAGAGAAGAGAAGAGAGATCATCCTATCATTCTATTATTCTGTGGTCTTCTGGGGAGGGCATGACCAGCCTGGTGGGCCGAGGGAGCCATGTCTTGCTCAAATGCTCAGGGAACAGCCGATCGCCAGTGGTTGGGGGTCAGGAAGGAATTTTTTCCCCCGGGGCAGACTGGCCCTGGGTCCCCGGGGGTTTTTTTTGCCTTCCTCTGCAGCATTGAGCATGACCACCTGTCAGAGCTCCTCTGGGCCCTTTTTGGCTCAGTTCATGCCCACTGCTCTTGCCCTCCAAGGCACCACTCGTGCCCCTGGGCTTTTCTCGGGTTCTTTCTCCAAGGGGCAAGTTTTGCAGCAGGAGCCAGCTCTCCTCCCTTCTCCTTCTATTAAAATTTGTAATTTTTAATAAAATAAATATAAATATTAAAAAAAAAAAAAATCCGGTTTCCAGTTGTATCCTTTGTGTATGTGTCCTTGAAACTGTTTTTTGGATCTAAAACCTGTCTGGCATTTCAGTCGAACAGTCCCATCTTTATTGGACTCATTGTGAGCATACAGAATAGAGCAGCACAGCACAGCACAGCACAGCATTGTTGTGCTCAGTAGTTGTGCCCTGGAGCACGATGAGCTCTGAGCCAGGCCTGAGGACTCCATCCAGGAGAGCCGCTCTCTGCCAGGGCAGGGCCCCAGGCCCGTCCAGGAGATGGGGCAGAGACAGGCACACACACCTACAACATGGCTCAGGCAGGCACCAGAGGTCCCCAGGCTGAGCTGAGGACACGGCCCCTGGGCCCCTGCAGGAGATGGTCCCCCAGGGAGGCCGGGGGTCCCAAGCCACTGAGGCCTTTGAGCACCCCCAAGACCCTGTAGACACGGATGGCTGGCAGCCTTTTGGAGACTGAGTCTTGGCCCAGATGGACCTTTTTCTCTGATCAGGACTTTTGTTCTCAGATTCTTTTCTTTAGGTATGTTTTTTTCCAAAGCAAAAGATCTCACGCATTACTAAAAAGGGAGAACAAGGAGAAAAAGAAATCCATGCCACACACCACACACTATGCCATGTGTGTATGAGTTTTTGATGCAAAATGTCCCAAAATGGCAGTAGCTTCCTGACTCTTTGAGTACTCAAAAGAGTATCTCTTAAAGGCTTTCCAGAAGTTCTGAACCTCTTCCCACCAATCAAGGTAGGCAAATAACTCTGAGAAAGGTGCAAGTCACACAGGAGGTGTGGAAGGTTTACCCTGCAGCTGAAGTGCATTTTGCATCCCCGGTACAGATGGCCAACTGTGGATCTTGGTTTGGGTAGAAAAGGAAACATGACTGCAATAGCAGCAATGGACTCTTTTTGCTCATTTGGGAAGAGTCATCATTTGCCTGGCTGTGCTTTGGGAATGGATTCAAAGCAAGTCTTATTTCCATGGCGGTCTGTTGGCACTGTCCAGCACAGCCTATGGCTCTGGTCACACTTGGGATTTTCTCCACGCTGCAGTGGTGGAAACCATCCTGTTATCCCCTCAGAAAAGGCTTTGTGACCCTGGTCCTCCTCGCTGTGGGGCCTCATGGACATCAGTTCTGGTGCAGAGAGGGGACAGCTACCAGGGCTCTTCTCTTGGTTGCAGGGCTGGTTTCTGCCATGACTGGAGAGAAGAGCAGGAGCTTTGTCCTGGAGAGCCAAAGGGCAGAGAAGGCATCAGGGACAGCCAGCAGCTGTGCCCAGCACGTGGCCACCAAGGGCAGGGGACAGCCCCCTGGAACTCCTGGGCACCGGGACTGCCTTGGGGCCAGCACCTCAAAGGCTTCCTGCAAAGGGTGCCAGGTGGGGCTGTGGTGGGGGGGCTTTGCAGCTTCCCCCTGCTAGGGAAAGGAGGAGAAAGGAAAGAAGGGAAGGGAGGTATAGTTCAGCTGTAAGGGACCTAGAATGACCATCTAATCCCACTGCATGACCAATTCAAGGCTGATCTAAAGTTAAAACAGGGTGGTAAGTGCATTAGCCAAATGCCTCTTGAATGCTGAGGCTTGGGGCATCAACCAGCTGTCACAGAATCACAGAATGGTTGGGCTTGAAAGGGACCTCTGGAGATCATCTAGCCCAACCCACCTGCTAAAGCAGGTTCGCCCAGAGCAGATCGCACAGGAAGGTGTCCAGGCGGGTTTTGAATGTCTCCAGAGGAGGACACTCCACAACCTCTCTGGACAGCCTGTTCCAGTGATCAGGCACCCTCACAGTAAAGAAGTTTTTCCTAATATTCAGATGGGACCTCCTATGCTGTGCCCGTTGCCCCTCATCCTATCGTTCAGAAGTCTGTTCCAGTATTTGACCACACTCTCAGTAGAGGGTCAAGTCTGAACTTCCTCTGACCCAGGTTTGCACCATTCACACATGTCCTGTCACTGGATACCAGGGACAAGAGACCAGCACTTCCCTATACACTTCCCTCCTCAGGAACTTTTAGAGGGCAATGAGCTTGCTCATCAGCTTCCTTCTCTCCAAACTAGAGAAATCCAGATTGCTCAGCCACTCCTCAGAGGACATGCCTTCCGGTCGGTCACCAGCTTTGTTGCTCTCTGGACACATTGGAATACTTCAACATCCTTGTCAAATCGTGGGGCCCAGAACTGCACACAGCACCCAAGATGAGGCCACAGCAACTCTGAATACAGCAGGATAATCACCTCCTTTGAGCGGTTGGTTCTGCTCTGTTTGATGTACCCCAGGATGAGATTTGCACTCTTGGCTGCCAGGGCACACACTGCTGACTCTTGTTGAGCCTCCTGCCAACCAGTGCCCCAAGGCTCCTTTCTGCAGGGCTGCTCTCCAGCCAATCCTCTCCCCATTTAGTCTTGTGCTTGGCATTACTTTATCCCAGGTGGAGAATCCGGCATGTGGACTTGTTAGATTTTATGCCGTTGATCATTGCCTAATGCTCCAATGTATCTAGATCGTTCTGCAAGGTTCCTTGTCCCTCGGGATAGTCATCAGCACCTCCGAGGATGGTATTATCAGAAAATTTTTCAGTTTTCATTGGAAAAAAAGGAAACTTTGCAGGCAGACACAGCAGAGGGTGTAACCCCAAGTTTTGTTCTATTGCTGAAAATTTTTTCCAGCACCTGATCAGCACATCAAGGTGAGTCCATATCTGTCATTAGTGAATGCACTAAAGGAGGAGCTTAAAAAATCACCACCCTGAAGTTAAAAATAAGACATATAAGAAACGCAGTTGGTTTTCATTTTCCCACTCACTTAAAAAAATTAAAGTGTTACACTTGCATGTTCTCTTGGTGAGCATGGAAGCAACACATTTGTAAGGAAAACAGAGATGCTTAGTTTTGTAATGATACGAACTGGAGGGAAATCACAAGTTATGTCGCGATGCATGATAGTATTGCAAGAACTGACCACACCATCTCAATTTTGGTTAGGAATTAGTCAACTCTGGACATCACTAAGTGAGAATGTAAATTGGGAATCAGTTTGGCAGCAATTTGGGAAGAGGATTTGTAACGTTCACACTGTTCTCCTGCTTCTGTTCCCACTGCTGGGGGCAAAAATGTCCTTATTGTCAATAACACTCAATAAATGGCATGTGATAGAAAAATAACAAACAGCATGAGCAGCCGCCCATGTCCGGTTTTGGAGATTCATCTGCCTGGGGACTTTTAGGACAGTGGAACTGGCTGAGTAGACTGGGTAGGTTCTTGCTTTGTTTCTAGGGAGAATTAAGCTAAGTCTAATTAGAGTCACTTAAATCCAGAACGTGAGGGCACAGGTTCACGGTGAGACCAAAGGATGTGAAGACCCTTTGTAGCAGAGGATCTGCCCATGGGCCTGTCTTTACTTTTCTGCAGTTAATGAAGCACTTCCAACACGGCACCACCTTGCATTACCCCAAGTGCTTGAGTTAGGGATAATTACCATGTCTGAGCTGTCAGGCAGCCATTTGCCAGCCCAGCAGAGCAGGGTCTGGTCTGTGTCCAAGCTCCTGGACAACATGGGGCACCTACTCCAGGACAATTGTCACAGAGCAGCCCCTTGCAACCACCTTGTAGGTCGTTGTCCTCTCACCACAGCTGAGAGAGGTTGTTCTTCCCTCCATGGAAGGACACCAAGCGACTAGATCAGAAGTCCAAATTTTCAATGGGGCGAGATGTGAGCATGCACATTGTGTGATGGGGGAGATGAACCCGAATGAGCATAAACGCCATCAGTTATTGCTGTGGATGCCATGGAGGCTTGTGGGACAGTGTATCAAGGTCGAGAGTAACTTCCCCAAGAAACCACCTGAATGGAAGAGACATGCACTGGATGGTCTGTCTCCAGAAGGCACCTGCGCCTTGGCTACGGGGATTTCTATTCTCATAATTTCATTCTTGCCCTAGATAGAGTTCTGTGACCTCAATGGAGTTGATAACTTCTGCAATTTTGCCAAGTTGCTGGAGACTTCCTGCAGTAATACCGTGACACTCAGGTTTTCATAATCTGCATTTTAGAGCCAGTTTTCCTCTTCCCATTCACATGGGCATCCTGCGAATGCATTGCTGCTCTTCACCCCAGTGCAGACAGGCAGAAGACATTCTCCGCCTGGCCCTCTCACCTCACCAGTGCCACTGTTTTCTACAGCACCCTCATGCTTGACTGCATGATGCCAGAACAGCACTCCTGAGACAGTTTGACAAAGCCTTTTTTCTACACCATCCTCACATTCCTGCTCAACCTGCAGCCCAAGAACCAGAAAGGTTGAGCAGAAGTGAAGCACTGAGAAAGAATGTCAGGAAAGCTTTGAGCTTCACACAGAGACCATCAGAGTTGTTGACCTCCCGTTGCCTTCTGAACAGGCCCAGAGGAGCTGGACAGTGTTTGTTGTGTCCCAGAAACTCACCTGGAAGGACAGGATATAGAGAGAGCCTTTGGTGTGGGAAGGGGCAGAGAGTTGCTGGTGGAGCTGGCTGGTGTCTCTGTGACACATCTCTCAAACACCCCAGAAAAGTTGTGGCTATCAGGGAGGTTCCATGGTCCTCTGAGGAATGAAATATCAAAAAACGACTTCAAGTAGGTTACAAAGGAAGATGATTGGTAGAATTACAGGCTGGGCAGCTTCACCTCAGTCCCTGGGGAAGTGATGGGGCAAATGCTCTTCCAGACATCTCCAGGCACTTGAAGGAAACAAAAAAGAGTGCAGAACCTGCATGAGAGGGGAAAGTAGAGAATGTTGTGTACCTGGACTTTAACAAGGCCTTTGACATGGTCCACCATAGTCATATTGGTGATATCTGGACAGAAAACAAAGATGACAATGTGGGTAACATCAGTGGAATGGACTCCTCCTGGCAGCCAGTCACTGTTGGCATCCCTCAGTGACCAGCACTTGAGCCAACACCTGTGAACATCTTCATTATCGTCCAGTATGATGGAACAGAGCTCACCTTATGGTCCTTTGTGGATAAAGGCAAACTGTGGGGAGCCCTTGAGCTGCCCCATCGAGTTTACCTGCCTCAAGCAGCACAGTCAGACAGGATGACATTCAGGTCTCTTCCAATCTGAGTTATTCTATGATGCAAGAAATCTTTCCCTTGGAGAGCTCTTTGAAGACAGAACAGGGAGGGGATGGAGAAAAGCCAGCGAAACAGAAGTACATAGAAAGAATGTTGCACTCTAAATACAGAACAAAATTTGTTTTCATAAGCCTAAAATTTTTCACATAAATCAAGAGAACATGACCAACTTGCTGGTACATGGCCTTAGTGCTGTTAATAAATAATAATAATCAAAATCTGAAAGTTCATTAAAAATTAAGCATGCTGGAAATGAAGACTTTTTCAGGGATTGTGTGGAGTTCTTTTCTGCAAAGGTTTCAGCTTTTTCCTACCCCTAAATGCTCCCCCTCACCTTGAAAGGAATCCATTACTCTAACCCTTAACCTCAAACCTTACCTCTAAAACAAAGCCCAAACCCCTAACCTCTCACACTTACCCTGCCTTTGTCCTTCCTTACCCCTCACATGAAAATGCTGGCCTTCAGCCTAGCCCTGACCCCAGCCCTGACAAAACCCTAACACTCAAAGCCTGCCTATACCCTAAACACTAACTGGACGCCCTTAGCAGAGCTCCAAACCCTCCTGCTAAACCTTTGTCTAATCCTGAACCCTGGAAGGTGAGCTCTAATCCTGAATCTCTAACCTGAAAGCCTAACACCCGAAGCCCTCCTTCTCATGCTCTCAATCCCTCACCTTCAGTCCCTTTCCTAACCTGGACTTAGGCTGCTTGGCACCTTGGGGGCAGGACATGAGGTCCCAGAGCAGTCTCAGGGTGTGGGAAAAGGAATGTGGGGTGATCTGTATCTGATCAGCTTGTAAACCAGAAGGAGGAGACAGGTGAGAATGCTGTGCTGAGCTCAGCTGTGCCTTAGAAACTCCTGCTCCAGCAGGCAGCATGGGACTGTGAAGGTGGCTGTGAGGTCAGTTCTGTCTCTGGAGTTGAACGGCATGTGGCTTGGAAGATCCTGGTGAGGTCACTTTTGCCTGGTCAGCTGGTACAGCTCGTCTTGCAGAACTCATCTCTAGAAGGGTTATCCCATTTCGCTCCACTGATCATTTTGTTTTCTTACAAGGAAAGAAATCAAGCTGTCATTTCTACTGGCCCTAAAAGGGGCTCTTCACATGTGAACTTGTTGCTGCAGTTTTACATAAAGATAAGGACATGCAGTTGGCCTAATCACTGGCAGCAGGTGGGAGCTTCCTGCAGACTTCTCTGTTGCAACCCAGTTTATCCAGTAACTTGCAGAAGTGTGTGCTCAGCACAACACAGACTGAAGGCCAAGCTGTACATGGGCCAAGCCCTGGGTCTACTCTAGTTTACTGTCATGTGGGCCTCTAACTGCCCAGGTACAATGGTCTTCTGGTCAGGATCACTGAACCTCCTGATGAAGGTTAGGGAGAGGATGAGTTGTCCCTTAGACAGCTAGAGGAAACATCACAATTTTAGGCCCTGGTAGTCACTTTGAATACCATGGACCTCTACTAGAAGTCTTTGGTTTAAGAGAAAGTAGAAGGTACTCCCTGATCCAACACGGTGGGAATGGTCTCTTGGATATGTTTTTCACAAGAAGACAAAGCAGGACTGCTGGAAGACGTGGAGGGGCTAGAAAACCCTGTGGGAAGTGAGCGAGACAAATCATAGCAGCGCTGAGTAGAGAAGAAGGATGACCTCCCTCAACCATCTGGCAGTGCTGAGTCAAGGGGGATGACAACTCCCTGATCTGGTTGGCCACACTCCCACTAATGCAGCCCATTGTGTACCTTTACTTCGAAAGTGAAAAGCCAGGAGAGGACGAGGCTTTGGGAAGACATAAAAACAGCATTCCCATACCTTCTTACTTACCAGCAAGATATCCTCCCTGGCCTGAGTTTGGCTTCCTTTGTATTCTCATTCTCATTTCTCAGCTTTTGACCATGGGGATTCCTCCTTGGTCAACTATTCAACTAAACTAGTACCTCCTTCTATCATCTGGAGTGGCTTGTGATGCCTGACACTCTGATCTTGTCAGGGCCACCACAAATCAGATCAGTCATCTATACGGACTCATTAACAGCTGGCAAAGCAGAGCTTCACTCCAGGAGAACCTTGAGAGACTCTGGGATTGGGCAATAAAAACCTCATGAAATTTTACAAGGAGAAGTTGCCGGTTCTTTACTGGGGGCAGAATAACCCCACACATGAGGGCAGGCTGGGACCTGAACAGCTCAGGAGTGATTCTGAGCAGAAGGGGCTGGGCATGACGAGGGATGCCATACGAGCCAGTGGTGCATGCTCACCATGAGTAAGGCCAAGGGCATGTGGGGCTGCGTTAGGAGGAGTGTGGCCAAACAAACAACGGAATTATCGTCCCCTTTGAATCAGTGCTGTGGTGGCCACATCTGGGCTAGTGTGTCTGGGTGTGGGACTCCCTGTTCTGGAGAAATGGAGAGGAACTAGAGAAACTTCAGAGATCTGTCAGGATGGGGTTTGGGGCCTTTGAGAGAGGCTGAGAAACCTGGGCTTCTTGAGCCTGGTGAAGTGGAGGCTCAGGGCACTACAGCAGTAGCCTGCAACTGCTTGAAGGGTGGTTTCAGAGATAATGGAACTTTTCTTGGTGATAGAAAGAGAAGGAAACCTCCACAAAGTGCAACTTGGAAGGTTCACATTGGAGGTTCAGAAAAAGACATCTCAGTCCAAGGGCAGTGCTGTGGTGCAAGAGGTCACACAGAGGCAGTCTGGATCAGCCCATGGCTTTGGGCTTCAAGGAAAGAGCAGTGAGGGTGGAGAGACATCAGTGAAAGCAGGAAATGCTGGGATGAGAGCTAGGTAGGAAAGCAAGACGGATGTCAACAGCCTGAAGGGACAAACATGCCTGAAGGGACAGTATCAGCAAACATGAAGTAGACATGGCCAAGGGCTCTGGTGAGGCTGAAAGGCCACACAGGACCCAGGTCTTTGTCCCCCTGGCTATGGCAGTTGTATCTGTCTCTGAGACCTACCAGGATAAACTCTATTTTGAGGCTCTGGACTTTGATCCTTGTTGCCCCTTCTTGGGGAAGCCAGGAGGGGTTGTACAGTTTCCTACACTTGGCCTTGCTCAAACTCACACCCCACTGCTCCAGGAAGAGCCCTGAGCCACGCATGAGGGATCTGCCTTCCCAGGGCCTGGGGTCAGGGTTTGGCCTTTAGCTGGTAAAACAAACCAAGGATTTTCTCCATAACAGAATGACCTGTACAGTGCCTTTTCCTACCTGCCATCACAACCTTCAATTATCTTCTCTAACGAGTCCATGGAGAGGCTTTGTCAATAATGACCCTCAGTGGGGTCAATCAGTGTTTCAAGGTACTTTGAGCTGCGCTTCTGACTTCCACCTCCTGAGCGATTTGTTCAGTCTCCTCTCAGTATCTGTAGTTCATGGACTAAGGGCCAAATACACCATGGGGCTCATTAAAATACAGAAAGTATTAATGAACTATTTCCCTTCCATTAATTTTCTTCAAGTCTTCAAGACTAATTTGAGCTGTTTCATAACGTAGCTAAGAAGGAAGATTTCAAAATCACCTAGCAGAAATTATTCTGTATTTTGAAGGGCATATTATGTTCCTTTTTAGTTCAGTGAAGAGGTGCTAGTAGCGTTCTCTGGTTGATAATGATCCAGAATGTCTCCTCAGTAGGTCTGGACAGGTAGGAAAAGCAGTCCCTTGAGGTCCAACATGGTATGGACAACGCTCCTCCTCACCTGCCCAACTTTACCCTTTCTCCTGTTGCCCCCTGGGACTTGTTCTCACTTTTCTTTACATCAGATTTGTTTACATTTCTCTGCAGCTGGATGTTACAGCTCCTTTGCATCATCTCCCACCTGCTCTTCATAGAGAACTGGCTGTACACAGGCACTGAAGGATTTCTGCTAATTACAAACAAAGAAAAGTGAAGCACAATTAAGCTTCATAAATAATAAATGCACTCCTCCACCATAAGTTAAGTACAAGCTGTCTCTAATAAGGTTGTCTTTCAACAAGGGATAATCTTACGAGAAATGTTTTAGGTAAGCAGATAAAAGAATAAAGATACGAACATAATTAAAGAGTTGACTAAGGAGACAATTAGACTACTGCAAAACAGGCAAACATTTAACTACCTGAAGTTCAAAACAGCAGCTGGCAAGTTGAGTGGAGTCTGAATGAATAAAGAGTAAGGGAAGGAGAAAACTAGAGAATAATGGAAAGGGCCTTTGTGTAGAGAGTCTGCACCTGAAAGGGGAACTTTAGAAACAGCCATTATATCAGGGCAGGTGAAAAGAGGTGAAAGATCACAGAAATTAAAGACACCATATAACAGGCAGAATAGTAGCAAGGATGTTGCAGGAGATCAACACATCTTTGGAATATCCCCTTTGAAAGGCCACAGGATTGGTAGAGGTCTCTTGTGAGTGAGAAAAACCCAATGTTGCAGCCAAAAGTGCCAGCCAGGGAACCGCAAGCTGCACAAGAACACTTTGGTGAGGAGTGACCGAACACTTTGGTGAGGAGTGACCTGTCCAATGAGTCCTCTTGGGTGACATTTCTGGGCACCTAAAAGAGAAAAACGTGTCCGAAAGCCATCAGCATGGACTTAGCAAGGGTAATTAATGTCTCACAAACTTGATTGCCTTCATGATGAAGTAACTGCATTTCTGCTTGAGGGCAGAACAGTGGATGTCATTTACCTCAGCTTCAGCAAGGCTCTTGGCATGGCGTCCCTCAATGTTCTTGTACCCTAGGTAGGCCATTACAGTCGGATGGGTTGACAAACAGATGGGTGAAAAACAGTTGGATATCAGGCTGACAGAGCAGTGGTGAAGGGGTCTCATGCCCAACCTCGAGATCACTGGGACTTACTGGGGGCTTGTGGAGCAGCACAGGGGACTCTGCTGAGACCTGGGCAGTTTAATACTTTAATAATCTGTGACCATGAGGAGACAACTCCCACCACATTTGTTGATGATGCTAAGTTGAGAAACCATATAGGCAGGAGGGCTGTCCTGTCAGGAACATCACGACAGAGAGGGACAAAGGGCAGGTCCTGCACCTGGCATAGACTAACCCCTGAAGATGTTGATAACTGGGAGGGAGTTCAGTGGAGGGCTGCTGAGATGCTCAGGGACTGGGACACTTGCTGGGAGGAGAAACTGAGGAAAGGGCTTTTGTTCAGCCTGGAGAAGAGAAGGCTTTGGGCATCTTGTAACAGCCTCTCTGTCCCTGCGGGGAGGTTTTTCCAGAAGGTGGAGCCAGTCTTGCTTGGCAGGAGGATAATAGACAATAGTCAGATGTTGAAATAAGGAAGGTTCAGGCTGCAGATAAGGAAAATATTCTTCTCAGTGAAGGCATCAAAGCGTTGGAGCAGCTTCCCCAGCTTTGTTGTGCTGTCTCTGTCCTTGGATGTTTTCCAGCCCCCACATGGTAAAGCCTTGAGCAACGTGGTCTCACTCCACAGCTGAACGTGCTGTGAGGAGAGGTCAGACCTGAGACCTCCTGAACTCCCATTCACGAGAGTGGAAACCCGAATGGTGTTGTGATGTCTTCCCCTCTGAGTCTTCCCCTGATGGCAGCAGGGAATGTTCTCAGGTTCCCCATGACCATGGAAGTCAGTCAGTATAGTCAGACCAGCTGGAGCTTGCTTGTCCTCTTGTGATGCTCAGCAATAAAAGCCATGAGAAGGGCCGAGGTGTGCAGGGAGGAATAATAATTAAGGCATTTGCTGTGTTCTGACATATTTACTGTGTTGTGGTAGGTATTCTATCTTGTGGAGAGGATAATGGAACATATCTCCCTCTTCCCTTAGAATCACAGAATGGTTTGGGTTGGAAGAGACTTTAAAGATCATGTAGTTCTAGCCCCCCTGACCCACATCTTCCTCAAGAAAAGGTTGTTCAAACCTCATTGCATTGATTTGACTGAAACTGAGTTAATTTTCTTCCTGCAGTTAGGAACTTTTTTGCAGCTAGGATTAGGAACGACACATACCAGGACGCAGACAGAAATTCACGCAGAGGCAGAGATCTTGTTCAGGAAGGAGTGCAGAGCCTGGCCAAGCAGAGAGCTGACCTAGGCCTAGGCTGCCTTCTTTATTCATCATTGACAATTTATAGGATTTACAGGTACGGGCCTGGACTAAGATGTTTACAAAAGGTGTTTTTTCCACTAATTGTTATTAAGAACACACTAAACTCATGTGATGTTTGTCTCACTTGTTTTCCCGCTCATTCACAGACCAGGCCCAAGGACATTCACACATCCCATGCACTTGGGGGCGGTTATCCGGCCCGAGATACCATTCTCACGAATCTGGGCTATAACTTTTTACAATTACGAGAAACGTACTTCAAAGTAATCTGTCTAAGGCCCTTTATATGTTATTATGTTAGTATTATGTCTTTGACCGTCCGGATGGTCATGTTAGTATTGATCTTCCTTTATCATCCAGGTGGCTGGAATCGCACATCTTGCTTTCCCACAGTTTACTTTCCAACAGTGACCAAGATGCCAGAGCACTCAGGCCTTACACCAGCACAAGGGATCAGAAAGAGAGTGTAGAAGTGGATATAGAAGAGTTCTGGAAGATCACGTGGTGGTGTTCCCTGGCAGTGCTTCTGTTCCAGGACACTTTTGCCCTCTGCTCATGACACAGAAACTGACCCTGCAGCTCAAAAAGGCCTTGGAGGAAGGATTTCAGAAAAGAAAATTCTCTAAAGATGCCTTTATTTCCTATAAAGACACAGAGAGCACAGGCCCTCATTGACACATGCAGTTCATCAGGACAGAAAAGCAGACACTGAATTCAAAAAGGGATGGTGATATTATCACAAATTAAAAACCAACAAGAACAAAAAAATAAAGACAGGATGGGCCTGCAATGAGTTACATTGTAACTGCTACACAGTTTGTTGCTTCAGAATAAACCCACTTATCAGTTTCCACAGGGCATCCTTGAGCTCCTGGTTCCTCATGCTGTAGATGAGGGGGTTCACTGAAGGAGGCACCACCAAGTACAAAGCTGCCACCACCAAATCCAGGGATGAGGTGAGATGGATGGGGGTTTCAGGTAAGCAAATATTGAAGTGATCGAAAACAGGGAGACCACAGCCAGGTGAGGGAGGCAGGTGGAAAAGGCTTTGTGCCGTCCCTGCTCAGAGGGGATCCTTAGAACAGCCCTGAAGATCTGCACATAGGACAGCACAAGGAAAACAAAACAGCCGGAGCATACTAAGACACTGACCACAATAATCCAAACTTCTCTGAGGTAGGTTCCTGGGCAGCAGAGCTTAAGGATCTGGGGGATTTCACAGAAGAACTGGCCCAGAGAACTACTTTGGCAAAGTGGTATTGAAAATGTATTGGCCGTGTGCAGAAGAGAATAGAAGAACCCAGTGCCCCAGGCAGCTGCTGCCATGTGGACACAAGCTCTGCTGCCCAGGAGGGTCCCGTAGTGCAGGGGTTTGCAGATGGCAACGTAGCGGTCGTATGACATGATGGTGAGGAGACAATACTGTCCCGAAATAAAAAAGACAAACAGAAAGAGTTGTGTAGCACACCCTGCATAGGAAATGACCTTGGTGTCCCACAGAGAGTTGGCCATGGACTTGGGGACAATGGTGGAGATGGCACCCAGGTCGAGGAGGGCGAGGCTGAGCAGGAAGAAGTACATGGGGGTGTGGAGGTGCTGGTCCCAGGCTATGGTGGTGATGATGAGGCCGTTGCCCAGGAGGGCAGCCAGGTAGATGCCCAGGAAGAGCCAGAAGTGCAAGAGCTGCAGCTCCCGTGTGTCTGTGAACGGCAGGAGGAGGAACTGGGTGATGGAGCTGCTGTTGGACATTGGCTGCCTGTGGGCATGAGGACCTGTGCAAGGAGGAAAAGACAGTGACAAATTAGAGGGGACTTCTCTGGGGAAAATAAACATGCTGTTTCCCATGGAAAACCCCCTCCCTGATGGAGGGATGTTTCAGCTCATTCTCTCTTTCTACTAACTAAGAGAAATTGTTAATCCCAGTTTAAAACGCAGCTTGGGCATCTGGTTTCCATGAACACACCTTTGAGGCAAGATCCACTGAACTGGTGTCAGAACAAAAACTGACCCACATCCCCACCCCAACCCGACAGAGCAAGAGCACCAGGGACAGGTGGACAAACAAGGAAGAACACTGCAGTGTTCCCGAGAAATAAAGCAAGGACAGAAAGGCAGACGCGCATGCTGTGGAACATTCTCCTGACCCAGCTGTGCTGCTGCCACTCACGTGATGACACTGGAGAGCAAGTACTTTTAGCACCTTATTTGAGTACCACGTTGCAGGAACCCTTCACCTGGAGGTCCAGCTGCTGAGGTGGAGACTCGTGACCTGGACCCCATGGTTTTGAGGCAGAGGGTCTGCTGGGGAGGAGAGGAGACCAGGAGCTGCACTGGGAAATGTGTCTGCACTGCAGGGGATTGCAGGGGGGTTCCTAAACCCCGTCCCTGGCATATCTGGTACGAGCTCCTTCTCCCTGCCCATGTCTGTGCTGCCTGCAGCGGTGTATCTGTCCCTGGGTCTGCTCCCTGTCAGTGTCACAGACCCCGTCCCACCCGCTGTGTGCTCAGCTCTGTCCTGCTCACACCTCCTGGCACTGCCCAGGGGCAGCTCTGTGTGTGCAGGGGCTCAGGAGCAGCTCAGACAAGTCCTAACGAGAACTGGGGTCTCAGTGTCTGCTCCAAAGAGAGAAATAAATCCCCATCTCCCACTGCACACCCAGACGAGCAAGAGTGGAAAACTGAAAGCACAGACTCCTTCCCTGGCAGCTCTTGCTGCCTCCGTATTGTTGTTCAGAAGGACCCTCTGCCATGTCTGTGGGGGGATCTGGAGCTCTGAGCAGCCCTGACCCACACAGCCCCCTTCAATCCCACAAGCTCCCTGCCTGCCCTGCCGGGGGTCGCTCCTTCCCCCCACAGCTGCTGCCATGGGATCTCCCGGGCAGGCTGAGCGCTGACCCTGGCAGGCGCCAGAGTCCCTGCCCGGCACAGCCCTGGGGTGCAGGGACCCTGCTCTGCAGGACAGCCCTGGGCACCCCTGGGTGCTCCCCCGGCTTCACAGCTGTTCAACATGGCCCGACAAGAGCCCTGTCCTTACAGATCCCACAAGCTGTGACTGTGCCAGGTTTAAGAGATGCCTCCAGGAGCTACAGCTGCACTGCCCTGCACCCAGAGACTTACCATGGCAAGGGCTGCAAAGGTTTCTCCTCCAGTGAGCTCTCAGTCATCCTCCCAGTCCTGACCACCTTTAATCTCTCTCTGCCTTGCTCGTCTCCTGAGATCCCCAGGCAGAGCCCTCAGCCCTGCTGCGTGTGCAGAGGAGCTGCTCCTGGGCAGAGCTGTCTCTCTGCAGCGCTGCCGCTGCCATGAGCTCCCTGTGTCCCAGGAGCCCAGCCCAGCTCAGCAGCACAGGAGCAGCCCAAGGCGCTTTAATGACCCCTCTGGTGGCTTTGGTGCTGAGTCCATGGACATCAGACCCTGGAGGAAGTTGAAGAAAATTCTCAAGAAGTCAGATTCAGATTCAAACTCCAGAGTTTCTTGTGCTGTTAATGGATCCCACTGAGGGAATCTACTGAGAAACAATATCCAGATTTGGTTAGAGAAGAAAACTGGAGGTCAGGAAAAGCAAAGTAAAGATATCTCTGATGCTGAGGAAACCTGGATGTGTTTCTTTAACCAAAAGCCAAGCCCTGAACTTGTACCATGGGAAGTCAGATCCTGTCCCTCCCACATTGCCCAGGGCTCTTCCTGGGACAGTGTGATGTGGGGCTGTGCAAGGCCAAGGGCAGGACTATGGTCCCACACCTCCCAGGTTCCTGGCTGGGGACAAGGAGGCCATGAGGGCCCTGTGCTGCAAGGACAAGGTGTCTCCTCACAGGCATCAGAGGTGCAGACAACAGCCATAGCCAAGGGGAGAAGGAGCTCATGTCTGGTGGGGCTTTCAGCCTCTTTACATCCCTTGATCATCTCCACGACAGCCTGTCCTGTGCTGTGGCATCCCCTGCACCTCTTTCCCTGCAGGCTGGAGACATCCCCCCTGCTGCCCCACCTTGCTCTTGTCTGAGCATCTTCCTTCCTTTGCTGAGATCTCTCCATCCTCCCCAGCTGGTCCTTGAAGCACAAAGCCTTGGGCTGATGCAGACTCCCTCTGCTGACCTGCTCTCCCACAGCACTGCCCTTCCACTCACATTCCTTTCTGCTCATGTCCAGCCTGGACCTCCCCAACTGCACTCTGTCCCTTTACTTCATTCCAATTCTGTTTCCCACTATGAAGAAACCTCCACCATCTCTGAAACCACCCTTCAAGCACTCTCAGGCTACTCCTGCACTGCTGCAGCCTCCCCAGCGCTGCTGGGCCAAAGCAGCCCAGGTCCCTCAGCACCCCACACCATGTGCACAAGGTGCTGAACCTGCCTTGGCACAGCCCTGCACTCTGCAGTTCCTCCCTGCTTCTCCAAACTGGGAAGCCGCACACTGGCACACACCCGTGTGTGTGGGTCACACCAGTGCTGAACCGAATGGGATGAGAACTGCAGGTGTCTGGGTCCCCACGCTCCTCCTCATGCAGCCCCGTGTGCAGCTGCCTTGTTCATGGTGAGCGTGCACCACGGGCTGGTGTGGGGACCTTGTAGTGCCCAGCCTCTTCTCCTCAGGGTCACTGCTCAGCGTGTCAGGTCCTGCTCTGTCCTGATGGATGGGATTATTCTCCTGCCCCAATATAGAACTGGCCACTTCCACTTATCAAACCCTAACCTGGGTGAATCCCAGATTTCCTCAACGTTGTGACTCTTCCTGGACTGCAGCTCCATTTGCTCAGCTGTTAATGTTTGCACACAGATGGCTTATCCTGATGAGGGTGTCTCTCTCAAGATAACAGCATGAGGACTTACAAGACACTATAAATAGCCCCTACTGGAGAAACTGTGGGGCCTTGGAGGTCTGGTACTTACAATGCCAGAGCTCTAGACTTAGACAGGAAGTTTCCCTTCATATGGTAGAGCAGCAGGAAAGTGTGGAGCTCTGCCTGGGGACAGACAATGTCAGCTGAACGTTGAGGAGTCAGCATGAGAGGGCAGAACAACATGGGCAATGTTGTGGTGACTGGACATCAGCTACAGACTCACTGGTGAGGAAGAGGAATTAGATTAGCTCTCCTTCAGACAAATGAAAGAAGCTTCATGTTTCCAGGACCGTGTCATCGTGGCAGACCTGAGATATCCCAATATCTGAAAGGTACCGGCCATTCAGGAGGGTCTGAAGCTCATTGACAACATTTCCTGACACGGGTGACTGAGGAGTCAGTGGGGTGAGGTGCCCTGTGGGACTTCACACTTACAAACCAGAAAGAGTTGGTCAGGATGGAACAGTCAGGGATGGAAAGTGGAGCTGAGGCTCCTGGGAGATGAGAACAAGGCCAAGAGCAGGATTTCAGGAGAGCAAGCTTTGGCCTGCTGAGGGACCTGCTTGGGTCCTATGGGATATGACCTTGGTGTCTGCAGTACTTTTCTCTCACATCTCCTCCCTTCTCTCTCCCACCTGCTGTTGTGCAGTGTTTTTTACCCTTTCTCAAATACAATATCCCAGAGGTGCTGCCAGCATCACTGAGTGGCTCAGATTTGGCAAGAAGTGGGTCCATCTTGGAGCAGCTGAAATCAGCTCTGTCTGACGTTGGTCAAACTCCTGTTGCCTTCTCAGAGCGGTGACAACTGTAGCACAGCCACACTCACCCCCAGTTCCAAGACTTTGTCATGTAAACCCAGTACAGGGTAACAGAGTGTTAGCTGTTACAAACTACTTGATCATGGAGAAGAAATGGAAAAGATCTTCTGTCAGTAACCTGAGGAAGTTTCCAGTCAATGAGTACGTTCCTATGGGGAACTGTAATTGCCCTGACATTCACTGCTCAGGCAGAGCTGCAGGTACCAACAGTCCAGAGGATCTTGGGCCAACTGCTTAACATGGCTGCCTGGTGGGACAACAAGGGTGAGTCTCACCTGGATCTGGAACTGGAAAACAAAGAAACCCTGGTGAGGGATGTGAACATCAGTGTCCACCTTGGCTGTCATGAGCAGCACACAGTGGGGTCCCAGGCACCAAAGGGGAGGGAGGAAGGCCAGCAGCAGAGCACAGGCTGGTGGGCTCCAGAGGAGAAGACTTGGACATATCTGGGGGGGCTGATTCAGGTGGTGCCATAGGAATCATCTCAAAAGGCTGAAGGAGCTCAGGAAATCTGTAAGAGCATTTTGTATGTCAATGAGCCCTCTGCTGCCATAAGCCTGAACTGCAGCTACTGAGAGAATGAACAAACCTCTAATGAAGTGAAAGGCAGAAGCAAACCCCAAGTTCTGAGGGTGTTTGGACCCCATGAAGGGCCATCACTGACACAGCTGTGAAGGAAACAACCAGTGCAGGTCCCTGTCCCTGGAGGCTGCTGAAGGAAAGACTTGGAGACACTGGTTCAGGAGGTGAGGGCCATGTGGAGGTGGCTCTGATGCCATGTCAGCCCCTGATGCTTGTTCATCACCAGAATGGCTGAGCCCTGACCCCTGGGACCTGGTAGATTTTTCTCAAATGTTTTTCAAGGCTTTTCCTGTGGTCAGGGTGAGTGTTTTGTGTTTTGGGGTGGGTTTTATGTCAAGTGCTGTTGCTTTAACTGCAAGGCTCTGGTTTTCTGTGGAGTTGGAAATGCCTGTGAGCTCCTCACAACTCATCCAGCTTCTTTCATACACCTAGCAATGGTCACCAATCACCACAATGTCCCAGTCCCAAACTTGCTTGAATCCCCTATTTGGATCCATACCCATCACTCCAGGAGGTTCATGGATCCATCAGGTTCATGGATGATTCCTGAGGACCATCCAAGTGTGGGCAGTGTAAGAGAGGAGCAGAGCAGGGTCAGCTCATGGGCCATGACTGAGCACAGCCACCCCAGCAGCAGCCATTCCCCGTCTCCCAGGCACAGCCATGCCCACAGCATGGAAATGTCACTGCCATATGTGATTAGCCCAAGAGAGGCCTTTCTTCCTTCCATATTCCCAGGAAAATCTTCCTCCTGTTCCTCCTCCACCTGCAGACATCAACTGCTTTCCATTTCTGGGCTCAGACATGGCTGGAAGGGTTCACTGAAGCCATCAGCCATCTCATTGCTTCTCCCTGACATGCCCTGACCCTCTCCCACACCTACAATGGCCAATCACGGCTGCTCAGGCCTCCCGCTCTTCAGAAGAGGCCTTGAGCTTCTTGGTTGTTCTTCTTATTATAAATGTATTGGTTGTTCTTCTTATTATACACTTATTAACTGCTTATTATAAACTTCCTCTCTCTCTGCAGATTTCATGGTGAGCTTTCTTGTCCATAACAGCCCCTTTATGACCATGTCTTACTAAATGGTTGTGTTTGTGTGATCATTTGTGCAGAAAGGGCAGTCACAGGACAGCATCCAATATGTCTAAACTGATGCTGAGTGAAATGCTGTAAAGCCCTGATGAGTTCCCCCTGTGTCTGTGTCTCTCCTGGAAGGAGTCTGTCCCGAGAAGTGGATCCAGCTCCTGCCACTCTCTGCAGAGGCACATGAGCAGTGTCCATCACCTGGGGACACAAAGGGTGATGTTTGCCAGACCACCCTTCATCTGAACCACTTAGATGTGTGCTTGTGGATGAGGTATGGAGCCTTATAGTGCAAATATCTATTTAATTGTCATTGCCAGAGGGGCTACCACAGATGCAGTGTACTATTTTATAGATATTTAAATATAAGCATATAAAACTGACATTCCTAGACAAATTACGCAAACACTTGAAGGAGTATTCATGCCTTTTAACATGATTATCCACATAAGGCCACCAGCTTTACATCTCAGGAAATGGGATCCAGAGTTCAAGTGCAGGATGGTTTGGGCCCTGTCCTGGGATCTGGAAACTGAAACGTGCTCCCATCTCCCAGCCCCCTGCCCTCCTCAGTGAGGGTGTGAGACATTCTGCCAGCGAGGGCTGAACTCACAGCCATGACCAGTCTCTTATGTCCAACTGCAGCCAGTGGTGTCCTGCTAGCTCAGGATTGGAGCTTCCATTGCTGGAGGTGTTTAAAAGACGTGGAGATGTGGCGCTTTGGGACATGGTTTAGTAGTGGTCTTGACAGTGTTTGATTTACGATTGGACTCCATGTTCGTAAGGGTCTTTTCCAGCATAAATGATTCTCTGATTTTCTGATTTGGGTTGAAACCATTTCAGTTCCATCACCTCCGGCTTCCCTCAGAGGCTGCTGTTGTGTGGCACAACTGTCCTGGCTCTCCAGGCAGGTTGGGCACTGGGTTGGTGCCTGCATTGGCAGTTTTCCCCTTCCTGGGGTAAAAGGCTGTTGAGCAGAGACAGTTGTAGAGATTTGGGTCACAGGGGTTTGCAGCAATCCTGTCAAACTCTGAGCAGGATGAGCTTTGGAGCCCAGGAAAAATGGAGATGCTCTGAAGGATGTTTGTGAACAGTGCTGCTGTCACTAGTAACAGTAACACGGAACTCCTTATTCTCACTGATGATCATGATGAACTAAAGCTCTTTAATTTCATTCGTAACAGTCATTCTTGCTTTTCCAAGCATCTACTACACCTCAGCAGTTGTGTCTTGGAATAAGTTTTTAGAACATGCTTTTTCTCTCACTTGTTTCTCTCACTGGATGAGTTGTGATAAGTTTTTAGAACATGCTTTTTCTCTCACTTGTTTCTCTCACTGGATGAGTTGTGATTTGCTCACAGGCATTTTCAGCTCCACAGAAAACCAGAGCCTTGCAATTAAAGCAACAACACTTGACATAAAACCTACCCCCAAAACACAAAACACTCACATTGACCACAGGAAACGCCTTGAATAACATTGGAGAAAAATCTACCAGGTCCCAGGGGTCAGGGCTCAGCCATTCTGGTGATGAACAAGCATCAAGGGCTCACATGGCATCAGAGCCACCTCCACATTGTCCTCACCACCTGGAACCAGTGTCTCCAAGTCGTTCCTTCAGCAGCCTCCAGGGACAGGGACCTGCACTGGTTGTTTCCTTCACAGCTGTGTCAGTGATGGCCCTTCATGGGGTCCAAACACCCTCAGAAACTTGGGGTTTGCTTCTGCCTTTCACTTCGTTGGAGGTTTGCTCAGTTTCAGTAGCTGCAGTTCAGAATTACGACACCAGAGGGCTCACTAACATCGAAAATGCTCTTACCAGCCAAGGCTCTGTGCATCATTTTCTTAAAGGCTTCAAGTCTGGTGTGGATGATTAGAGAAATTTCAGGAATAGCCAAACAGAGAGCATTTCCATAATAAATAGCAATAAAGCCAAATTTATTCTATTTCCATCCCTGCTTGCCCTTCCCTCCCTTTCCAGAACAGGTGGTATCAGCAGCCTCCAGTTCATATTGATGTGGAGCAGATTCTGACAGACACTGAATATGTCAGAAAAGTGGGTGCCTAAATCAGCATGTGAGTGAGGAGACAGGCCAGGACATCTCAAGAGGAGTCACACTCCTCTGGACCAAGAGGTGGGTGTTCCTGGCAATCTCAGGTGCTGTGCACCTCGATACTTGTGTTCAGGAGCTGGTCAAGATACCCATCTCCTGTTCTGTAACGGTGTCTGAGTTTGCTCAGGTTACCCCTGACTTGAGCCCCATCCACAGCTGGGTGTTCTCCATACTCCTGCCTTCAGGAACAAAGGCCCAGGAGACCTTGCTGGTGAAGACAGAGGCAAAGAAGCCATGAAGAACCTCAGTCCTGTCTGATTCTACTCTTATGAAGTTCAGCAGCAGGCCCACGTTCACCCTGTCTATTCTCTTACTGCAAGTTAAGCTGTGTCAGCTCATCTTGCTGCTCTTCCAGTGCAGGTATCAAGTCCAGGGCAGCTTTGGCATCATCCCCACATTCATGGACAAGGTTTCTAAATTCCTCCTTTGCAGCTTCCCCTGCTTCCACCTCCTGTGTGCTGCCTTTTTGCCCTGCAGCTCCATCAGTTCAAATGAGCAGCCTCACAAGATAAATGCTTCTGTTCATGGGTACTTGGAGAGATCATTCTTGTGCTTCGAGCAGTCTGTCCTGTAAGGATTATCAGATTTCCTGAGCTCCTTCACCCTTCAGATCTACTTCCATGTCACCACTTTGCCCACCATCCCCCAGTATGTCAAAGTCTTCTCCTCTGGAGCCCACCAGCCTGTGCTCTGCTGCTGGCCTTCCTCTCTCCCCTCTGGCGCCTGGGACCCCTCTGTGTCCTGCTCACGACAGCCAAGGTGGACACTTATGTTCACATCCCTCACCAGCTATTCCTTGTTTCCCAGTTCCAGATCCAGGTGAGCATCACCGTTGTTGGCCCACCAGGCAGCCATGTTAAGCAAGATCCTTTGGACTGTTGGCAGCTGCAGCTTTGCCTGGCCAGTGAATGTCAGGGCAATTACAGTTCCCCATAGGAACCTGCTCATTGACTGGTGAGTTGCTCGAGTTGCTGACAGAAGATCCATTTCTTCTCCATGATCAAGTCATTTGTAGCTCACAACATGTTGCCACCCTGTACTGGGCTTAAATGGCAAAGTCTTGAAACTGGGGGTGAGTGTGGCTGTGCTACAGTTGTCACCGCTCTGAGAAGACAACAGGAGTTTGACCAATGTCAAACAGAGCCGATTTCAGCTGCTCCAAGGTGGACCCACTCCTTGCCAAATCTGAGCCACTCAGTGATGCTGGCAGCACCTCTGGGATATTGTATGTGAGAAAGGGTAAAAAACGCTGCACAACAGCAGGTGGGAGAGAGGAGGGAGGAGATGAGAGAGAAAAGCACTGCAGACACCAAGGTCATATCCCATAGGACCCATGTAGATCCCTCAGCAGGCCAAATCCTGCTCTCCTGAAATCCTGCTCTTGGCCTTGTTCTCATCTCCCAGGAGCCTCAGCTCCACTTTCCCATCCCTGACTGTTCCATCCTGACCAACTCTTTCTGGTTTGTAAGGGTCATGTCCCACAGGGCACCTCACCCCACTGACTCCTCAGTCACCCGTGTCAGGAAATGTTGTCAATGAGCTCCAAACCCTCCTGAATGGCCGGTACCTTGCAGATATTGGGATATCTCAGGTCTGCCACGAGGACACGGCCCTGGAAACATGAGGCTTCTTTCATTTGTCTGAAGGAGGCCTCATCTCATTCCTCTTCCTCATCAGTGAGTGTATAGGTGATGTCCAGTCACCACAACACTGCCCATGTTGTTCTGCCCTCTCATGCTGACTCCTCAACCTTCAGCTGACATTGTCTGTCCCCAGGCAGAGCTCCACGCATTCCTGCTGGTCTCTCATATGAAGGGAAACTTCAAAGTCCAGACCTTTGGCATTATGAGTATCAGACGCCCAAGGCCCCACAGTTTCTCAATGAGATGGTATTTGTAGTGCCCTTCAACTCCACATCCTGGTATCTTCGGAGAGACACCCTTATCAGGATAAGCCGTCTGCATGCAAACATTATGAGCTGAACAAATGGAGCTTCACTCAAGGGAGAGTGCAGACCTTGAGAAAATCTGGTGTTCGCCCATCAGAAAGATCTGAAGATTTAAAAAGGGAAGTGACCAGTTCTGTATCGGGGCAGGAGAACAACCCCATCCATCAGGACAGAGCAGGACCTGACACGCTGAGCAGTGACCCTGAGGAGAAGGGCCTGGGCACTACAAGGTCCCCACACCAGCCCGTGGTGCACGCTCACCATGAACAAGGCAGCTGCACACGGGGCTGCATGAGGAGGAGCGTGGGGACCCAGACACCTGCAGTTCTCATCCCATTCGGTTCAGCACTGGTGTGACCCACACACACGGGTGTGTGCCAGTGTGAGGCTTCCCAGTTTGGAGAAGCAGGGAGGAACTGCAGAGTGCAGGGCTGTGTCAAGGCAGGTTCAGCACCTTGTGCACATGGTGTGGGGTGCTGAGGGACCTGGGCTGCTTCGGCCCAGCAGCGCTGGGGAGGCTGCAGCAGCGCAGGAGTAGCCTGAGAGTGCTTGAAGGGCGGTTTCAGAGGTGGTGGAGGTTTTCTGCATAGTGGAAAAGAGCTTGAGAAAGAAATAATGGCCCAAAGTGCAGCTGGGGAGGTCCAGGCTGGACATGAGCAGAAAGGAATGTGAGTGGAAGGGCAGTGCTGTAGGGGAGCAGGTCAGCAGAGGGAGTCTGCATCAGCCCAAGGCTTTGTGCTTCAAGGACCAGCTGGGGAGGATGGAGAGATCTCAGCAAAGGAAGGAAGATGCTCAGACAACAGCGAGGTGGGGCAGCAGGGGGGATGTCTCCAGCCTACAGGGACAGAGGTGCAGGGGATGCCACAGCACAGGACAGGCTGTCGTGGAGATGATCAAGGGATGGAAAGGCTGAAAGCCCCACCAGACATGAGCTCCTTCTCCCCTTGGCTATGGCTGTTGTCTGCACCTCTGATGCCTGTGAGGAGACACCTTGTCCTTGCAGCACAGGGGCCTCATGGCCTCCTTGTCCCCAGCCAGGAACCTGGGAGGTGTGGGACCATAGTCCTGCCCTTGGCCTTGCACAGCCCCACATCACACTGTCCCAGGAAGAGCCCTGGGCAACATGGGAGGGACAGGATCTGACTTCCCATGGTACAAGTTCAGGGCTTGGCTTTTGGTTAAAGAAACACACTCAGGTTTCCTCAGCATCAGAGACATCTTTACTTTGCTTTTCCTGACCTCCAGTTTTCTTCTCTAACCAAGCCTGGATATTGTTTCTCAGTTGTGTCCCTTAGTGGGACCAATTTACATTACAAGAAACTTTGGAGTTTGAATCTGAATCTGACTTCTTGAGAAGTTTCTTCACCTTCCTCCAGGGTCCGAGGTCCATGGACTCAGCACCAAACCCACCAGGGGGGTCATTAAAGCGCCTTGTGCTGCTCCTGTGCTGCTGAGCTGGGCTGGGCTCCTGGGACACAGGGAGCTCATGGCAGCGGCAGCGCTGCAGAGAGACAGCTCTGCCCAGGAGCAGCTCCTCTGCACACGCAGCAGGGCTGAGGGCTCTGCCTGCAGCACCGAGGGCACAGGAGCCAGGCACAGAGAGGGGAAAGGCAATGTAGGGGTTTGGTTGCTGAGGGCTTATTGAGAGACAAATCTTCACAGTTGTAACACGGTAAGTCTCTGGCTGTAGCACAATGCAGCTGCATTTCCTGGAGGGAGACCCTAAGCTGGTACATTCCATGATTTACAGGATCTGTCAGGTCTCTCTCACAGTATCTCTGCTGTAGAGGAGAAGAACACACTCCAGAGCAGCGCTTCCCTGCTGCACTGTCAGAGGGACAGGGAATGATGACAACTTCTGCTGTGGGTGACTGCAGGGGGAGCACCCAGGGGTGCCCAGGGCTGTCCTGCAGAGCAGGGTCCCTGTCTGGGGGAGATCCCCATGGTGCTGTGGGGACAAGCTGTGGGGGGAAAGAGCATCCCCGATAAGGGCAGGAAAGGTGCCTCTGCTGTGGAGAGGGTGCTGTGTGGGTCAGGGTTGCTCACACATCCAGATCACCCCCAGCATTTTTCCAAGTGGATGCCTCAAGGAGAAGATCAGTGCAAGGATTACCAGGCAGATAAGGAGATTTCCTGAGCCTGTCTTTTCAGTTTCCTCTCCTAAGGGCTGGGGGGTGCAGGAAAGGATAAAATGAAAATGAGCTCTCATGCTTCAACAAGTCACTGAGACTCCTGAACTGCAACTCTGAGTGATCAGTCCATCTGCCAGAAGGCTCATGACATCCCTTTACCACCCCTCTGCCTGTGCACAGCACCTGCATCACCTTGGCTGGACCCATCAGCCTTAGTCTGACCTGTCCTGTTTTCCAGCCTGCAAACAGGAAGATGCCCCCAGGCAGTGCCCTGTGAACAGGCAGGATCTGTAGGGCCAGGGGGAGGGCACAGAGGGTGGGATGGTCTGTGAGCACTGACAGGGAAGAGACATGGACAGGGAAACACCTCCCAGGGGAGAATCTCCAGGCAGCAGGGAAATGATCAGAAAGGAGAGGAAACTGAACCCGGAATGTTTATGGGAGGGAGAAGAGAGAAAAGTCCCTGTGATCCCCTGCAGTGCAGATCCTCCTGTGAGCAGCCCCCTGGCCTCCTCTCCCACCCAGCAAAGCCTCTGCCCTCAGGGCCGGGGGCTCCAAGGCATGAAGCAGCTCCTGTGCAGCCAGAGCTCCAGTTCCTCTGCAGAGCACAGGGGCTGAGAGCAGCTGCCCGGCAGTGTTGGTGTCTGGGAGGTGGCTGCACAGCTGGGGAAGGGTGACGCTGTCTGAGTGCCCGGCTGCCTCTGCCCTGGCCTCTCTCACACCCACCCTCACCGCATTTTCCTTCTTGCTCCCCTGCTCTGGGTCACTGCTGTTGGGATCTTGTTCTTGCTGTCAGGCTCTCTGGGGATGGCAGTTTCAGCTGCAGAGTCACAGCCTGATCTTGTGGGTCCTTTCCTGCAGCTGTGTCCATGGGCACACGTGTCCCAGCTTTGCTCTGACCTGTGGGCTGTGGGCAATGCAGTCTGTGGGGCTGGGGAATGAGCTGAGTCTCCCTCAATCAAATGCCATCATTAGGACTGTTGATTGTCTCCTTGACTTTTCTTTCCAAGCTGTGAGCTTTCCTTCAGGATGCAAACCTGTCCTATAGCATCTCTGTGTTATCTGAAAGCCCCATGGAGAAGTGCAGAGATGCTGTGACAGAGAAATTGCTTTTGGGTTTGTGAAATGAGCTGTGTGTGTCCTGGGCTCAATGTGGGGTGCTGAGACCTTAGGCAAGACTGACACATGTCATGGTCTGAGGTGGATCCCTCTGCTCTCAGCAGTGCCTGGTGGCTTTTCAGGGTAACGTGGGAGTGTGATCAGGCTCCATCTCAGAAAGGTGCCAGCCCAGGGTAGCTGGAGCAGGACAGAGGGACAGAGCAGCTGCCCTCACTCTGCACTGACCCACAGGCATCCTCTGGTCTCGCAGGACTCGCTCTGTTCTCCCTGAGTGCAGCAGAAATGCTGAGGGTTTCTGACACCAACAACACTCCCCAGGGTGGGAGGGCAGAAGGAGCTGTAGAAACACCAAACCTCTCAAACTCAGTTTCTCAGGCCTGGGGGTACAGATGCTGACAGTCCTTTCTGCACCAGGAGCGGTTCCAGGTGACAAAGCTGAACCGCAGGACTGGCCCCTGCCCACCCGATCACACAGGGCCAGGCTGAGTCCTCAGGAGCCCCTGGGCAGAGACCCTGCTCTTCATTGCACACTCATCAAGCACCGACGAGGGCTCAGCCAGGACCTTCTCCTGGAAAAAGAAAAGTGTCTCTTTGTGGGAGGTTCTGTGGGAAATGGCTTTGGTTTCTCCCAGAGAAGTCTCATCTAAACCACCACTGTCTTTCCTCCTTGCACAGGTCCTCAGGCCCAGAGGCAGCCAATGTCCAACAGCAGCTCCATCACCCAGTTTCTCCTCCTGCCGTTCACAGACACACGGGAGCTGCAGCTCTTGCACTTCTGGCTCTTCCTGGGCATCTACCTGGCTGCCCTCCTGGGCAACGGCCTCATCATCACCACCATAGCCTGGGACCAGCACCTACACACCCATGTACTTCTTCCTGCTCAACCTCGCCCTCCTCGACCTGGGCTGCATTTCCACCATTGTCCCCAAGTCCATGGCCAACTCTTTGTGGGATACCAGGGCCATTTCCTATTCAGGTTGTGCTGCCCAACTCTTTCTCTTTGTCTTTTTCATTTCAACAGAATTTTATCTTCTCACCATCATGTCGTATGACCGCTACGTTGCCATCTGCAAACCCCTGCACTACGGGACCCTCCTGGGCAGCAGAGCTTGTGTCCACATGGCAGCAGCTGCCTGGGCCACTGGGTTTCTTAATGCTCTGCTGCACACGGCCAATACATTTTCACTGCCCCTGTGCAAGGGCAATGCCCTGGGCCAGTTCTTCTGTGAAATCCCCCAGATCCTCAAGCTCTCCTGCTCACACTCCTACCTCAGGGAACTTGGCCTTATTGTGGTCAGTGTCTGTTTAGCATTTATGTGTTTTGTGTTCATTGTGCTGTCCTATGTGCAGATCTTGAGGGCCGTGCTGAGGATCCCCTCTGAGCAGGGACGGCACAAAGCCTTTTCCACCTGCCTCCCTCACCTGGCCGTGGTCTCCCTGTTTGTCAGCACTGCCATGTTTGCCTACCTGAAGCCCCCCTCCATTTCTTCCCCATCACTGGACCTGGTGGTGTCTGTTCTGTACTCAGTGGTGCCTCCAGCAGTGAACCCCCTCATCTACAGCATGAGGAACCAGGAGCTCAACGATGCCCTGTGGAAACTCATATCTTCTTGTTTTGTAAAGCAATAAAGTGCCCATCTGGTTCTACATAGGCGTTTTAATGTAGCTAATTACAGGTCCAGCCTGTCATCTGGATTTTTTGTTGTTATTAGTTGTTTTCTTATTGTGATAATGTTGTCATCCCCTTTTTAATTCACTGTCTGCTTTTCTTTTATAACTGTTGGCTGTGTAAACGAGAAGCTGTGCTGTCCTTGTCTCTAAACAAAATAAAAGGCTCTTTAGTGACTTGTTTTTCACTATATCCTTCCTGCAAGCCCATTTTTAGAGCTCAAGGGATGGTTCCTGTGTTCATGAGAGGAGGGGAAAAAAGTCCATCATGGCAGCACTGCCAGGGAGCAGCAGCATTTGTTCTTCCAGAGCTGTTCTGGTTCCACACCCACACTCTCCTTCTCATCCCTGGTGTTGGTGCAAGGCCTGAGTGCTCTGGCAGCTTGGTCACCGTTCTGCTGTGTGTCAGTGCTGTGAGTGCAGGCAGGGACAGGCAATGGGCACTGCTGTGACAGAGCTGGCCTCACAACAGCCTTTCCAGACAGAAAGGTGATCTCCTATGGGCAGAGCTGGAAGGTTCAAGTCTTCAACTTCTTACAAAGTTTTTCTCAATAACGTGTCCAGGAAAGTAACCCTCAGATTAAACACCAGTGTACAGCTGAACAGCATGTGTGTGCAGGGCTGGCACACAGCAGTGTCCTCTCACAGCCAGGCTCCTGCCAGAGACCTGCAGGACCAGCAGAGCAGGGGCTGGGCTGTGCCCCTGTGCACTGGACACCCCGTGGAAGGAACCCCAGGTCAATCACCATGGACTGGCCCCTCACAACCATCATTTCCAGCACTGGCTTCTCACCCACAGAGGCTGTTTTATCTCCATGGCTGGACACTCAATGAATAGTTCAGCAGTCCATGTTTGCCTTGTACAGATGAGATGTGAGCATGCACATCATGTATGTGAGGTGACATGAACCTGAGTGAGCACAAACACCATCAACTGTTCCTTTCCATTCTGTGAAGGCCTGTGAGACAGACGAGGTCTTGAGGTCACTTCATATTGGGAGGAACAACCTATGGGAAATCACCTGAATGCAGCACTGGGTTGTGCTTCCTTTAACTGAGCTCCCTGTGTCCATTCCTCATGATGCTGGACATCTCAGATGAGTGCAGAGCAGGTGACACACCACAGGGCTAAGATGTGTCCCGTCCTTTGGGACTGGCAACAGGAGGCCAGAGGGACACTGTGACTCCTGCCTCTGTGAGTAAAAGGGACAGACTCTGTCTCTGAGCATTCCTGGGTGAACAAGGAGTCCTGAGACCAGCTGAGATAT
Source organism: Columba guinea (assembly GCA_032206185.1). NCBI lineage: Eukaryota > Metazoa > Chordata > Aves > Columbiformes > Columbidae > Columba > Columba guinea. The sequence goes on along the minus strand of JAVLUU010000479.1, from coordinate 372,838 downwards.
GGATGCCTGACAGAACCCTCATATTTCTCTGTGTGACTCCAGGAACAAACCCCACTGGATCAGTGAGATTTGTCTCAGCTGCCTTGGACAGGATCATTTCAAGTGTTCCAGTCTGCTCTGTCACCCTTTCTTGTGATTCCAGATTGTGATCTCAAAACTGCCCTAGAAATGGTTCTGGGGTCCTTAAGGAAACGCAGACCTCAAACCCATCTTTAAGAAAAGCAGGGATAGGAACTGGGATAACTACAGGCTGGCCACCCTTCCTCCCTCCCTGGGAAGGGGATGGCACAAGCCTCCTGCAGCCATTTCCAGGAAAGTGAAGGACAAGGAAGGGATTGCTGAACCCAAATGGACAGGGGAAAGAAAGGCATGTTGTGTACAGGGCGTTTGCAAGGCTCAGCCATGGTCTCCTTCTGGCCAGAGTGGTGTTGATGGGGCTCAAAAAGCTGGTGCTGGGTGGGAAGTTGGCTGAACCATCCAGCACAAATGTCATCAGTATTACAAAGTCCTCCATGCAGCCAGTTACTGGTGTCATCCCTCAGTGACCAGCACTTGGACAACACTGTTGAACGTCTTTATTCTCCCTTTCCAAGATATAAGAGACAGCACTTTCAGTGCCTTGAGGATGATGCAAACCTGGGTGGAGGCCTTGAGCAACCTCACCTGGTTCACCCAGCAGGAGAGTGAGACAAGAAGAGTGAGACAAGGGCTCTCTGCAAACCTGAGTTATTCTGTGATTTGACAGAATTTTTCCTTGGAGAGGTTTCAGGAGAGAGAACAGGTGGAAGAATAGGGAAAAAAAAAAAAAAAAAAAAAAAAAAAGTAAGGCAGAAGAAGAGATATGGAAGGTGTTAACAGAGGTACAGGTGTTCCAGTGAGGAGTGCTTTTCACTCACAGTGTTAGTAGAAAATATATTTGACAAATTTGAACAAGGTGAGGAAGCAAGATGGGTGTCTACAGCCTGTGGGAAAGAGGGGCAGGTGTAGGAATATATAGAACATGCTTCAGTCTGGTGAGGTCCTGGGTGCTAAGGAGGGGGATGGACGGGTGTGGTATTATGAGGTCAGTTGTGTCTCAGACACTCATAATCCAGTCAGAATCCTGTGGCTGTGAAGGGGACAGTGAGGTCAGTTCTGTGTCTGGAGGTGACAGCCCAGCAGCAGGGACATGGCTGGGAAAGAACCTCTGCCAAGGTACCCACAGGCCCTACCCAGGAAGAGCCCTTGGAGATGGGTTGTCATGTCCATCCCACCTGAGAACATGATGGGACAGCAGCAGGGACATGGTTGTGTCTGTCAGAGAAGCTGAAAGGCCAGTGGCAGTCCTGGGATTTAGAAGATCATGGTGATGTTACCTCTCTCTGGTCAGGTAAAAAACCACAAGAAGCCTAACGGGTTGCGTTCCCTGCATGAAGAACAATTTTAGAGATGGTTGAGTTTTCCTTAGTAGCAGAAAAAAAACAAGAGAGATAAAAAAAAAGTCACAAAGTGCAACTTGGAAGATAGAGACCGGATATCAGGAGTAAGAAATGTGACTGGAAGGGCAGTGCTGTGGGGAAAGAAGTGACCCAGAGGGAGCTGGATCAGCCCATGGTTTATGTTCCAAAGAGCAGCCAGTGAGGGTGCAGACACAGCAGTGAAGGTGCAGAAATGCTGGGCTGAGAGCAGGTGGGGAAGCGAGATGGGTGTCTGCAGCCTGCAGGGAAAGAGGGGCAGGGGTAGCACCGTGTAGAACAGCCTGTGGTGGAGATGGCAAAGGGCGCTGTAAGGCTGGAAGGGACCCACAGAACCCAGGTCTCTGTCCCCTTGGCCAGGGCAGTTGTCTCTGCCACTGAGGCCCAGGAGAAGACATGTTGTCCTCATGGCACTGGGGCCTCGGTGCCTCCTTGCAGCCCCATGGGGAAGCTGGAAGTTGTTGTCCCAGTGTTGTCCTTTCCTGGGCCTTGCACACCCACATCCCACGGTCCCAGGAAGAGCCCTGAGCCGTGTGTGAGGGACAGGATCCCCCTTCCCATTGCCTGGAGGTCATGGCTTCTCCTTTCTGCTTCAGAAAGCAAACCAAGGGGTTTCTGACCATCAGAGCTGAAGAAAAGACTTAAAGGAGACCTCATGGTGGCTACAGCTTCCTCACAAGGGGAGAAGGAGGAGAAGGGACTGATCTGTTCTCTGTGGCGACCAATGATAGAACCCAGGGAATGGCAGGAAGATGTGCCACGGGAGGGTCAGTGGTACATGAGGAAAAGGTTCTTCACCCACAGGGTGCTGGACACTGAAGAGGCTCCAAAGGGAGGTGTCACGGCCCCAACCTGACAGTGTTCAAGAAGAGACTGGACAACGTGCTCAGACACACGGGGTGACCTGTGGGGTGTCCTGTGCAGGGACAGCTGTTGGACTCCATGATCCTTGTGGGTCCTTCCAACTCAGGACATTCCATGGTTCTATGAAATACTACGTCAAAAGCCCATGTTTTCATGTACAGATGAGATGTAAACACACACATCATGTGCATGTCCACTGTGTGCGTGTGGTGAGATGAACCCAAGGGAGCACAAATGTTATCAGCTATTCCTTGTGGTGCCATAAAGGTCAGTGGGACAGAGATGGTGTTTGGGGGTCTCTTCCAACCTGCGTTCTTGTAGGATTCCATGAATCTTTTCCTTCGAGAGCTCTTTCACGTCAGAATAGATAGAGGAAGGAGAACAAAAGCAGAGGCAGAAGCAGAGGTGTAAAATGCCCCAGAGTAAATACAGCAGCTCCTCTGAGGAATGTTTCTCCGCTCAAACCCTTGATAGGAAATCTATTAGATACATTTGATGAAAGCAGCTTAGTTTGATCTGCTCACACACTGGACCACAAGGAGAGTGATGGTGGGTACGATGTCGTGTGGTCACTTGTGTCTCAGGAACTCACAGTCCAGTAGGAACCAATGGGTGTGGAGGGGACTGTGAGGTCACTTCTGCCTCTGCAGGGGATTGGCCAACAGCAGGAACAGGGCTGGGAAAGGACTGTGAGGTCACACATACGAGACGAGAAATCGGGCCCAATCAGCATGGCTGGATGAAAGGCAGGTCCTGCTTGACCAGCCTGATCTCCTTCTGTGACAAGGTGACCGGCTGAGCAGATGAGGGAAAGTCTGTCGTGGGGAGTGAATCCGCCACACGGGCTGTGGGTGTTGTGTCCTTAGACTGCAGTAAAGCCTTTGACACCGTATCCCACAGCATCTCCTGGAGAAGCTGCAGCTCATGGCCTGGATGGTGTATCTGCGATGGGTAAAGAACTGGCTGGAAGGCATTTTGTCCCCTGGAGCCATTTGTCCCCTTCCTGTTCACATGGGCATCCCATGAATGCATCACTGCTCTCTACCCCAGTGTAGACAGGCACAAGGCCTTCTCCACTTGGACCTCTCACCTCACCAGTGCCACTGTTTTCTCCAGCACCCTCATCCTTGACCGTGGGATGCCCAGAACAGCCCTCCCGAGACAGTTTGACAACGCCTTTTTTCTACACCTTCCCCACATCCCTTCTCAATCCCCTCATGTACAGTTCAAGGAGCAGAAAGGTTGGGTACAAGGGGGACATTGAGAAAAATGGTCAGGAAAGCTTTGAGGTGCACAGAGAGCCCATCAACATGTTGGCCTGCTGTTCTCTCTGAACAGGCCCTGAGGACCTGGACAGCATTTGCTGTGTCCCAGAAACTCGCCTGGAAGGTTGGGATATGAAGAAAAGGTTTGGTCTGGGAAGGGACAGACAGGGGCTGGTGGAAGTGGCTGGTGTGACCGTGAGACGTCTCTCCAACACCTCAGAAAAGTCCTGGCTCTCAGGGAGGCTGCATGGTCCTCTGAGAAAGAAATTATCAAAAATGACTTATCATAGAACAATTGTGGTTGCAAGACACCCTTAAGATCATCGAGTCCAACCATAACCTAAATATGGCACTAAATCATGTCCTTAAGAACCTCTTCTGTATGTCTTTTAAACACCTTCAGTGATGGGGACTCCACAACCTCACTGGGCAGTCTGTTCCATTGCTTCAAAACCCTTTCCCTGAAGAATTTTTTCCTCATATCCAATCTAAACCTCCCCATGTGCAAATTGAGGCCATTTCCTCTTGTCCTATCACTTGTTACTTGGGAGAAGAGACCAACACCCTCCATGATAAAACCTCCTTTCAGGCAGCTGTAGAGAGGTCTCTCCTCAGCCTCCTGTTCTCAAGGCTGAACAGCCCCAGCTCCCTCAACCGCTCCTCGTAAGACTGGTGCTCCAGACCCTTCACCAGCCTTGTCACCCTCCTCTGAACTCTCTCCAGCACCTCAATGTCTTCCTTGCCATGACGGGCCGAAAACTGACCCCAGAAATCAAGGTGCAGCCTCACCAGTGCCCAGTACAAAGGGATGATCACTTCTCTAGTCCTGCTAAAGCTCTGATTGAATCAAGGCTTGAACACCTTGGTGTGACCCAGTTGGTGACAGGTTGGACTGCAGACTCCTGAGGTCCTTTCAACCTCAGTTCTCTCATGATCCCATTGTGATGTTGGGCTCTGTTTCAGACTGGAGCAGAGCAGACGATGATGGGGCAGGATCCACCTGTGCTGTATGTGACCATCTGAACCAACATCTCAGCCCGTGAACCAGCCAACACCTCAGTGTGACTCGCTCTGGACAACGTGTGAGGAGTCCTGGGCAGGGAAGGTTCAGAGGGCATGGGGCGCTGTGCAAGACACAACATGATCTTGGCTTAATGCTTGTAGGGCCATCAGATGTCGGTTAATGAAAGAGTATTCCAGAACTGGGGATGGATTTAGGACACAAATGTCTTCAGCTCCAGGGACACAAACACCTGGTGCCAGTGTAGATGCCCCAGGAACCCCTGCCCAGGCTCCACCTGCACTGCAAGGTGCTCTGGTCTCCCCAGGTCCTGTGTGATAGATGCCAATCCCAGGCCAGCACATCAGGTACGCTGGGCCCCTAAAATGGCCCTGGCTGTTTATGGTGAGAAGCTGATGACTGATGTCTGCCTGGAAATGTGCACTTTATTGTTGTTGTTTTGTTTGTGGTTTGTTTTGTTGTTGTTGTTGTTACTGTTTTGGTTTTGGTTTTGGTTGTTGTTATTGTTTAGTTGGTTTGGGGTGTTTTTGCTTTGGTTTTGTGGGGTTTTTTGTTTCTTTTCTTTGTTTGTTTGTTTGTTTGTTTGTTTGATTGGAGATTTTTGTTTATTTTTTTTTAAACATATTAAAAGAAAAAAAACAAGAAGTGAATTATGGGGAACTGTAATAAGTGAAGGAGAAGAAATACTGGTCTTCCCCTGTACTTCTATTACCAACACTCTATGATTTCATCTCCCTCGTCATTCAGGAGTTCCCACCTCTCCTGATTAAATGTCCCTGTCCAAGGACAACTTTCCAGCACTGTCTGGATGTTTGCCCTTCCCAGTGCTCTCAGGTTTCTCCTCCACTTGCTCTTTGGTCATTCAGTGGCCTCTCAGCTGTCTGGTTTCTGCTTTGAGCTTCAGGGAGTTACAAACTTGCCCCATTCTTCAGAGCTCTAATTAACATGGCAGTCAACACGTTCATTGTGTTTATTTCTATCCTCTCCTATCTCTCTGTCTAAAACTGTTCTTGTGTGGGTGTCCCTTGTGGATGCTGGACCTCATCAGATCCAGCTTACACACACAGCTGAGGAAAGTGTTTTGCTGTTTATTAAACTGTGCAGTGTTTGCACAGGAGAGCAGGTGGAGCTGGTGCACAGGAGCTGCAGCATCTCCTGCAGAGCTCAGTGGAGAAGTCTGATGGAGGAAAAGTGATGCAATCTCTGGTGGCCAATGAGGGAACCGGCAGACTGGGGGTGGGGGTGAGGAGCCAGGTTGTCCATACAGTGTCCAGCCTCAAGGACTGTTCTCCTGCCTGTCCAGATGCCTTCAGGAGACCCTCGGGATCAATGTCCAGTGTAGAATGCTGCTGTCGCTTCTTCTATACACTGAAAAATGATAGAAAACACCCTGGAAAGAAAAAACCCTCCTTTATGAAATCTTCTTTGAAATCTTTATCAGCAAGTGTCCCATTGAAACCTCTCCAGTTAGTTCTGCAAGTCTGGAAGATTTGAAGGAAATTACAGAAAGAAACATCGCTCGTTAGGGCTTTCTGTGTTTTAATGAGCCCCATGGCGTATTTGGTGCTGAGTCCATGAACCTCAGATACCAAGGACAGACTGAAGAATCTGCTCAAGAAGTCCAAGTCAGAACAAACTCCAAAGTACCTTGAAGCACTAATGGGCCCCACTGAGGGCTGTTCCTGACAAAGCCTCCCCAGGGACTCGTTAGAGCAGATAATTGGAGGCAGTGATTGCATCAGGCAAAGGCAAAGTGCAGCAGCTCTGATGCTGAGAAAGCCCTTGGTTTGTCTGATGAAGGACAATGGCCAAGCCTTGAGCCCCTGCCCCTGGGAAGGGAGATCCTGTCCCTCACAGGTGGCTCAGGGCTCTTCCTGGGGCTGTGGGGAGCGCGATGCCCAGTGCAGGGCAATGGTGTGACACCTCCTGGCCTGCATGGGGGGTGCAAGGAGGCAATGGGGAGCCATGGCCATGACAATGATGTATCTCTTCTTAGGCCTCGGAGGCAGGGACATCAGCCATAGCCAAGGGGACAAAGACCTTGGCTCTTGCAGGGACATCCAGTGTCACCCTTGGCCATCTCCACCACAGTCCATCCTGCACTGTCCCAGGCCTGTGGCTGTTTCCCCACAGGCTGCAGACACCCCATGCACATAGACCAGAGTTCTAACGAAGCTGGGAAATTAAACCATTCTTTTTTAATAGACTTATTCTGTGGTAACTGGTTGTAAGAGACTTCTTAGTAAATTCACCGTGATAGTTTTTGAGGTCATGGAAGAGAATGAAAGAAAGGCCACTTTTTGAGACCAATAGAATGCCAAATTTGGAACAAAGTTTTACCATAAAAATTCTTGTAGTTGCCAGAAAGCCCTCTACCTCTCTCGGGTCAAGATTTGTTAAGAAAATTGTAAGCTCCAATAACGTTTCCTGAGAATTCTGTTTAGTTGCATGTCCCACAAGAAGCTGCTGGGATGGTGCAGATCTGCTTGTGCAATTACGAAACCTCCAAGGAAATTCCGAATGCTGTATTTCCACCAGTATTAACAGCCAATGTCTCGATAAAGCAAATGCTACACTGATAGATCTGAAACAGGACTTCGATCCGGTAAGGGAAAACAATATCCAATAAATATGACAACAAAAATGGAGTTAGAGGAATAAATTCATGGCAACCTTACAGGCTGACTGCATTCGATTGGACTCGCCGATTTGTCTGTTTATAGCTACAACATAGAAACAACCTGTGGCTATTGTGGGACAGTATGATGAGAATGCTAACACTGATATACCGATTGTTACTCTGATCAAGAAATGCAGGGAATGAAGTTAAGTCTCAATAGGCCATGATCCTTTTGTCGTATATGTACCATTTGTGAAATTTAATTTTGATTTTTTTAATTTGAAATCTCTGTCTTTGTAAATTGCACTAAGCTGATTTTCTTACCAGCACAGCTTTTGGCATGCATAAATGTAAAATGTAAATTGCTGCAGAACCTGCGAGTCTTCAACATCAGGTCACAGACCGTACGTGTATCTGGTCTGATCCTACACACTCGCACAGTTTTGTTGGTGGTTCTGGGCAGTCTCATAAAGCTGTAGTGGTTTGGCGTGAAGATAATGATTGGCATTATTCTGTACAAATTATTGAAGGTTCAACCCAATGAGCAGAACTTGGCGCAGCTTTACATTATTAGAGCTTTTTAAGGAGGGACCTCTAAATTTGGTTTGTGATTCCGAGTACGTAGTCAAGGTCCAACGCACGGATCTGATTCTGAACTGTTTGTTTGTTTTTGTTTTTTCTTCATTTTTAAACAAAAAGGGGGGAAAAGTAGGGAAAACACCACAAAACCAGTTGTCAAAAGCGTTGTGTGTGATGAATCACTTATATCGAAGTGGTGCAGCCCAAATTTGCCCTGTGATGAAACACTTTGCAAGTGTGACCCAAAAGCATGCTAAATCAGAAAGAACCTACATTAGTTATGGTAAAATCACTGGTCAATGGTCAATGGAAAAGGCCACATCCATTGATAAGCTGGGGGAGAGGCTCTGCTTGTGTCTTTACAGATCAAGGGCCGCAATGGTTGCTGGCACGAGACGTGAAACCTGTGTGATCTTCCTGACAATGATTGCTGCAGCTGCTGCGGTTTGGACGCCTGCACAGACAAGACTAACATGTGGATTCCTTCAGCCAACATGACTGACCAGGACTCCATATGCCTGGCTATGGCGCCTCCGGAAAACCCGTTCCACACGTGCTGGGTTGGCATCCCCCTTGATGACTACAGCAGCATCACACAACTGTTTCAAAATAGCGGTCGGTGCAGAGGCATTGCAATGAACTGTAATAATACCAATGAGACACTTTGAATTAATTGCCTCCTGGAAGCAGATATCGAACCACAGGAACTGGAACTGCTGGCATCTGTGCCCATGGATGCTTGTATCAACCTGGTTTGTGAACAGTGTCAGAGCAATATAAGAGAACATGAATGGATAAACTGCAAAATGTTAATGCTGCCCTTGGTGAGTACAGAAATGAAACTCGATGGTATAACACCTCGCAGAAGAGTCCAAGGGCTGTTGTTGATAATGTGAAACAGCGACCCCAAAACCTCCTGCATGGTGTGTTCTTGATCTGTGGAGACCGAGCCTGACCAGGAATTCCTTCTAATGCTGTTGGAGGACTGTGTATTTTGGGACAATTAACTCTCTTAATGCCCAATGTATCCATGATAGTAGATCACAGAAGAGCAAGACGAGAAAAACTCTTTTTGCGTGTATATGAGTCAATATGTGATGATAATGTAGAGTTTCGGGGATCAGGGTTAAGGGTTTTAGGGTCTCTTGTACCTGGTGTTGGCACAGCGAAAGCTTTAAATACTTTAGAAAAATTAGGATGTTGGCTAGGTAAGCAAACTAACAGAACTTCTAAGGCTTTAAGTGGACTTTTGTTAGATGTAGATTCTGTAAGACATGCTGCACTGCAGAATAGAGCCGCAATAGACTTTTTGTTATTAGCTCAAGGGCACGGCTGTGAAGATTTTGGTGGCATGTGCTGTATGGACTTGTCAAATCATTCTGAGTCAATTCATAAAGGTATACAATTGTTGAAAGAGGGGGTACAAAAGTTACAAGTTGATGATGGATGGGATTGGTTAAATAAATCGTTCAGTGGCTGGGGGCTTTCAGGATGGTTGTTATCAGTAGTGAAAACGGCACTGATTGTCTTGATGATTGCTGTGGTTGTGTTACTAGTGTTGCTGTGCATGATTTCTCTGCTGCAAAGGGCCCTGCAGTGGACAATGAAAGCAATTTTTTTAGCACGAATACAAAAAGGGGGAATTGTGGGACTACGGTGGGTCCGTGGATTCCCTGACGCATGGGAACAGAAATCAGCCTTGAAGATATGAAGGCCCACCCACGAGAAAGATGGGAGTAAAGGAGTGTTCGGAGGTGTTAAGGATGTACCCGTGAGAGAGAAGGGAGTAGAAGAGTAACATTGATGAGAGCAAAAATAGCCAATGAGATGTTACTGCTGTAACTTGTAACCAATAGTGAAGAGACTCATGAATTGGTAAAACTGTATAAAAATGCACTTGTGGCAATAAATGGCATCTACTCCTTTCATCCTGGAAGAACTTGGTCCATGTCGTTTGTCCGTCTCAACCGCGACAGTCACAACAACCCCAGGCAGCGCTACAGGCTCGCGGAAGACGGGCTGGAAAATTGCCTGGTGGAGAGGGGTCTGGGGTGTTGATCGACAGCAGGTGAACATGAGCCAGCGTGTGCCCAGGTGGCCAAAAAGGCCACCAGTGTCCTGGCTTGTATCATGAATAGTGTGGCCAACAGGACTAGAGAAGCGATTGTGCCACTGTTCTCAGCGCTGGTGAGGCCGCAGCTCAAATCCTGTGTTTAGTGTTGGGCCCCTCATCATAAGAAGGACATTGAGGCACTAGAGAGAGTGCAGAGGAGGCGACGGAGCTGCTGAGGGGCTGGAGCACAAGTGTGATGAGGAGCGGTTGAGGGAACTGGTGGGTTCAGCGTGGAGAACAGGAGGCTGAGGGGAGACCTTATTGCTGTCCACAACTACCAGAAAGGAGCTTGGAGCATGGAGGGGGTTGGTCTCTTCTCCCAAGTAGCAAGTGATAGGACAAGAGGAAATGGCCCCAAGTTATGCCAGGGGAGGTTTAGATCGGATATTAGGAAAACAATTCTTCCTGGAAAGCGATGTCAGATGCCCAGGGCAGTGGTGGAGTCGCCACCCTTGGAGGGGTTTAAAAGGCATTGAGACGAGGTTCTTAGGGACATGGTTTAGTGCTAGATTTAGGTTGTGGCTGGACTCAATGCTCCTGACGGTCTCTTCCAACTGAAATGATTCTATGATTCTATGGTATCAACTGGAAAATTCTTCTATCGCATCTTCTAAGTGCTCTTCACACACCTGCCTCTTTACCTACAGTCCTGAAACTGATCTAATTAGGTGCACAAGTCTTGAATACCAGATGTAAATGAGGAAAGCGACGTGGCTCTGTCAGTCTGGTCTGATACCCACCAGTCCCAGGCAAACACCTCAGATATGCGGGAGCCCCTCGAGGTTTGCACTGGGTGCTTATAGTGAGACCATGGACCTCAGTGCGAAAATCTGAGCACTCCCCTCAAAACTTAAAAAAAACCCCAACCCAACAACAACAACGACAACAAGAACAAAAAACCCCACACTGTCTTTTTCATTAGATTAAATAATTCAGTATTTCCGATAAAATATCTGTGGAAATTCTATCCTGCCAAAATATGAATTTTCAGAAAGTGTTTGAACAATGGGAGATGAAACGTTGACCTTTCCCTGTGCTTGCAGTGCCAGAACTCTGTCTATCACTACGTGTATTTAATCCCCTGGACATCAGGAGTTTCCACCTGTCCTTACTCAACCCACCATTGTGGAGGGGTTTTGGTAAATAAAGACTTTGTTGATGAATTAGTCTGGCTCAAAGGAATCTCAAGGCCGCTTCGGGTATTTGTTTGATCTTAGTAAGTAAGGTTTAACTGTATTATATGTAATTGTAATTATGTTGTTAATCATGTGTTCTATGTTTCAAAAATGATTCGCCGTGCGGTTGATGGGCCCTGACTAATCCAAGAACAGAAAGGGGGAAGTGTGGAGGGGGTTTTGGTAAATAAAGACTTTGTTGATGAATTAGTCTGGCTCAAAGGAATCTCAAGGCCGCTTCAGGGAGCTGAGAGCAGAGTCCGCTGTGAGAAAGAGGGGCGTTCCATGCTAAATCAGAAAGAACCTACATTAGTTATGGTCAAATTACTAGTCAATGAAAAAGGCCTTTCCAATTAATAACTTGGGGAAAGGGTTATGCTTGTGTCATTACAGACCAAGGATCAAAATGGATTCCTGCGAAATGGATCAAGCCATGGCTGAACAAAGATAACAAAGATTCAACAGATGCAGAAGGGCAGGAGGGAGATAAGTTGTGAGAATTGTCTTAAATGCAAACCATGAATTCCTATTCAGTGTTATAGATGCTCCTAGACCCAGTAGCCTAAAAGCTTATTAGTAAACAAATAAGGCACCTTCTATAGAGAATGCTAATTTGAATAGATAGTAAGAGTTCCAAAAGGGTGATATTACTATTAGATAATCTATGCATAGATAAGATAAAAGTATAAGATATTTCTACCATGGTAACTTAACTTAGCATCTGATAAGGTTTTAAAAGAAGTATTAAGATTAAGCTATAGATCTTTTAAGTATAAGTTTAAATATAAGATTATAAGTTAATAAGTTAAATATAAGTTTAAGTTTTAGGATATTAACTCAATAATTAGCATATGCTGATGATATTAAGTACATTACTCTATAAACTGCGCAGTTATAGATATTTAGGAGGTTAAGAGAAAATATTGTATTAACTTGTCTGGTTATTTTGAATCTATTAAAATAGTGTGTTAATAAGGTTGTCATAATAGAATTAAGGTTTTAAGAATAGGCAGGTAGTTGTTTGATCTTAGTAAGTAAGGTTTAACTGTATTATATGTAATTGTAATTATGTTGTTAATCACGTGTTCTATGTTTCAAAAATGATTCGCCGTGTGGTTGATGGGCCCTGACTAATTCAAGAACAGAAAGGGGGAAGTGTGGAGGGGTTTTGGTAAATAAAGACTTTGTTGATGAATTAGTCTGGCTCAAAGGAATCTCAAGGCCACTTCGGGTATTTGTTTGATCTTAGTAAGCAAGGTTTAACTGTATTATATGTAATTGTAATTATGTTGTTAATCACGTGTTCTATGTTGCAGTATGTTTCAAAAATGGTTCGCCGTGCGGTTGGTGGGGCCTGACTAATTCAAGAACAGAATGGGGGAAGTGTGGAGGGGGTTTTGGTAAATAAAGACTTTGTTGATTAATTAGTCTGGCTCAAAGGAATCTCAAGGCTGCTTCGGGTATTTGTTTGATCTTAGTAAGTAAGGTTTAACTGTATTAAATGTAATTGTAATTATGTTGTTAATCACGTGTTCTATGTTGCAGTATGTTTCAAAAATGATTTGCTGTGTGGTTGATGGGCCCTGACTAATTCAAGAACAGAAAGGGGGAAGTGTGGAGGGGGTTTTGGTAAATAAAGACTTTGTTGATGAATTAGTCTGGCTCAAAGGAATCTCAAGGCCGCTTCGGGGAGCTGAGAGCAGAGTCCGCTGTGAGAAAGAGGGGCGTTCCTCGATCACCGGGGTTCTGGCGTGGCGTGAATCATCGGACGTATCGTCAGTGAGACTCCAGCTCATGGACAGCCCACGATACTCATTTAGCGAATCCATGCTTAGAGCGCGGACGCGTGATTAGAATATAGTTACGTATATAAGGAGACTTTTTTCTGTAATAAATGGCTTAGCGTGATTCACATTGAATCGACCTGTTTTGCTGAGTCCCTATTTCATTCCTACACACCATGTCTGAACTCATCTCTTCAGAAGCCTGTCTGGACATTTGCACTCTCCATTGCTCCCCAGAGGTTCTTCACCTCTCACTCTTTGCGTGACACCTGTGGGTCCTTCCACCTCAGGACATTCTCTGATTCTTCCTCACTGTATCCCCTGTCCAGATGCTGCCCCGTCTTTCCTCTCTCTCTTGCTTTATTTTTCCTTTCTCCATCTCTTTGTCCTGCTGCCCACCACAGTTGTTTTATTGCTTCGGTTCTGTCCTGACCCCTGTTTCACAGTTTCACAGTATCACAGTATGTTTGGGATTGGAAGGGACCTCGAAAGATCATCCAGTCCAATCCCCCTGCTGGAGCAGGAACGCCCAGATGAGGTCGCACAGGAACGTGTCCAGGCGGGTTTTGAATATCTCCAGAGAAGGAGACTCCACAACCCCCCTGGGCAGCCTGTTCCAGTGTCTGCCACCCTCACTGAGAAGTTTTTTCTCAAATTTAAGTGGAACCTCTTGTGTTCCAGCTTGATCCCATTACCCCTTGTCCTGTCATTGTTTGCCACCGAGAAGAGCCTGGCTCCATCCTCATGGCACTCACCCTTTATGTATTTATAAACATTAATAAGGTCACCCCTCAGTCTCCTCCAAACTAAAGAGACCCTGTTCCTTTGCCCTTTCTCTGTCACTCTGTCACAGTCCCGGTGTATTTTTTTAAATTGTTTTCATCTCATTCCCAACTTATTACTTTTTTTCTCCTTTTATTTTTTTCTTAATTCATCCCTTTTTCCTCATCCCTCTGCCCGTGTCTTGATATCTTCTTCCATTTCTTCTGCTGCAGTGTGCAGTTCGTGTGGCACCGGGGGTGAACCGACACCCTCAGTTTGGTATCTGGACCCGTGCTGGGCTCGCACATGGACTAAGCCCCAGCTCAGAGCACAAATTGCTCTTCCCAGCCCCGGCTGCCAAGCGCTGGTCGTGCTCTCTCCTCCCTGGTGCCCCCAAGCGCACGACTGCCCTGTGGCCTCTATGGGTCTCTATGGTCTCTATGGGTCTCTATGGTCTCTATGGATCTCTATGGTCTCTATGGGTCTCTATGGTCTCTATGGGTCTCTATGGGTCTCTATGGTCACTATGGGTCTCTATGGTCTCTGTCGTCTCTATGGTCTCTGTGGTCTCTATGATCCCTGTGGTTTCTATAGTCTCTGTGGGTCTCTATGGGTCTCTATGGCCTCTATGGGTCTCTATGGTCTCTGTGGGTCTCTATGGGTCTCTATGGTCTCTATGGGTCTCTATGGTCTCTATGGTCCCTATGGGTCTCAATGGTCTCTATGGTCTCTGTGGGTCTCCATGGTCTCTGTGGTCTCTATGGGTCTCTATGGTCCCTGTGGGTCTCTATGGTCTCTGTGGGTCTCTAAGGTTCTCTATGGTCTCTATGGGTCTCTATGGTCTCTATGGTCTCTGTGGGGCTCTATAGTCTCTGTGGGGCTCTATGGGTCTCTATGGTCTCTATGGGTCTCTATGATCTCTATGGTCTCTGTGGTCTCTGTGGGTCTCTATGGTCTCTGTGGGTCTCTATGGTCTCTGTGGTCTCTCTGGTCTCTATGGTCTCTGTGTGTCTCTATGGTCTTTATGGGTCTCTACGGTCTCTGAGGGTCTCTATGGTCTCTGTGGGTCTCTCTGGTCTCTATGGTCTCTATGTGTCTCTATGGTCTTTATGGGTCTCTATGGTCTCTGTGGGTCTCTATGGGTCTCTATGGTCTCTATGGGTCTCTATGGGTCTCTATGGTCTCCATGGTCTCGATGGTCTCTATGGTCTCTATGGGTCTCTATCGTCTCTATGGTCTCTGTGGGTCTCTAAGGGTCTCTATGGTCTCTATGGGTCTCTATGGTCTCTGTGGGTCTCTATGGGTCTCTATGGTCTCTGTGGGTCTCTATGGTCTCTGTGGGTCTCTATGGGTCTCTATGGGTCTCTATGGTCTCTATGGGTCTCTATGGTCTCTATGGTCTCTGTGGGTCTCTATGGTCTCTGTGGTCTCTATGGTCTCTATGGTCTCTGTGGTCTCTCTGGTCTCTATGGTCTCTATGTGTCTCTATGGTCTTTATGGGTCTCTATGGTCTCTGTGGGTCTCTATGGTCTCTGTGGATCTCTATGGGTCTCTATGGTCTATATGGTCTCTATGGTCTCTGTGGGTCTCTATGGTCTCTGTGGTCTCTATGGTCTCTATGGTCTCTCTGTTCTCTATGGTCTCTATGTGTCTCTATCGTCTTTATGGGTCTCTATGGTCTCTGTGGGTCTCTATGGTCTCTGTGGGTCTCTATGGGTCTCTATGGTCTCTATGGGTCTCTATGGGTCTCTATGGTCTCCATGGTCTCGATGGTCTCTATGATCTCTATGTGTCTCTATGGTCTCTATGGTCTCTATGGTCTCTGTGGGTCTCTATGGGTCTCTATGGTCTCTATGGGTCTCTATGGTCTCTGTGGGTCTCTATGGGTCTCTATGGTCTCTGTGGGTCTCTATGGTCTCTATGGTCCCTATGGGTCTCTATGGTCTCTATGGTCTCTGTGGGTCTCTATGGTCTGTAGGTCTCTATGGTCTCTGTGGGTCTCTATGGGTCTCTATGGTCTCTATGGGTCTCTATGGCCTCTGTGGGTCTCTATGGGTCTCTATGGTCTCCATGGTCTCTATGGTCTCTATGGTCTCTATGGGTCTCTATGGTCTCTATGGGTCTCTATGGTCTCTATGGTCTCTATGGTCTCTGTGGGTCTCTATGGGTCTCTATGGCCTCTATGGGTCTCTATGGTCTCTATGGGTCTCTATGGTCTCTGTGGGTCTCTATGGTCTCTATGGTCTCTATGGTCTCTGTGGGTCTCTATGGTCTCTGTGGGTCTCTATGGGTCTCTATGGCCTCTATGGGTCTCTATGGTCTCTATGGTCTCTATGGTCTCTGGGTCTCTATGGTCTCTATGGTCTCTGTGGGTCTCTATGGGTCTCTATGGCCTCTATGGGTCTCTATGGTCTCTATGGGTCTCTATGGTCTCTATGGTCTCTATGGTCTCTGTGGGTCTCTATGGGTCCTTATGTTCTCCATGGTCTCTATGGTCTCTGTGGGTCTCTATGGTCTCTATGGTCTCTATGGTCTCTGTGGGTCTCTATGGTCTCTGTGCGTCTCTATGGGTCTCTATGGTCTCTATGGGTCTCTATGGTCTCTGTGGGGCTCTATGGTCTCTGTGGGTCTCTATGGTCTCCATGGTCTCGATGGTCTCGATGGTCTCTATGGGTCTCTATGGTCTCTATGGTCTCTGTGGGTCTCTGTGGTCTCTATGGTCTCTATGGTCTCTGTTGGTCTCTATAGGTCTCTATGGTCTCTATGGGTCTCTATGGTCTCTGTGGGTCTCTATGGGTCTCTAGGGTCTCTGTGGGTCTCTATGGTCTCTGTGGGTCTCTATGGGTCTCTATGGGTCTCTATGGTCTCTATTGGTCTCTATGGTCTCTATGGTCTCTATGGTCTCTGTGGGTCTCTATGGTCTCTGTGGGTCTCTATGGGTCTCTATGGGTCTCTATGGTCTCTATGGTCTCTATGGTCCCTATGGGTCTCTGTGGGTCTCTATGGTCTCTGTGGTCTCTATGGTCTCCCTGGTCTCTATGGTCTGTATGTGTCTCTATGGTCTTTATGGGTCTCTATGGTCTCTGTGGGTCTCTATGGTCTCTGTGGGTATCTATGGGTCTCTATGGTCTCTATGGTTCTCTATGGTCTCTATGGTCTCTGTGGGTCTCTATGGTCTCTATGGTCTCTATGGTCTCTGTGGGTCTCTATGGGTCTCTATGGTCTCTATGGGTCTCTATGGTCTCTGTGGGTCTCTATGGGTCTCTATGGTCTCTGTGGGTCTCTATGGTCTCTGTGGGTCTCTATGGGTCTCTATGGGTCTCTATGGTCTCTATGGATCTCTATGGTCTCTATGGTCTCTATGGTCCCTATGGGTCTCTATGGTCTCTATGGTCTCTGTGGTCTCTATGGTCTCTATGGTCTCTGTGGGTCTCTATGGTCTCTATGGGTCTCTATGGTCTATGTGGTCTCTATGGTCTGTATGGGTCTCTATGGTCTCTATGGTCTCTGTGGGTCTCTATGGGTCCTTATGTTCTCCATGGTCTCTATGGTCTCTGTGGGTCTCTATGGTCTCTATGGTCTCTATGGTCTCTGTGGGTCTCTATGGTCTCTATGGGTCTCTATGGTCTATGTGGTCTCTATGGTCTGTATGGGTCTCTATGGTCTCTATGGTCTCTATGGTCTCTGTGGGTCTCTATGGGTCCTTATGTTCTCCATGGTCTCTATGGTCTCTGTGGGTCTCTATGGTCTCTATGGTCTCTATAGTCTCTGTGGGTCTCTATGGTCTCTATGGTCTCTGTGGGTCTCTATGGTCTCTGTGAGTCTCTATGGGTCTCTATCGTCTCTATGGGTCTCTATGTTCTCCATGGTCTGTATGGTCTCTGTGGGTCTCTATGGTCTCTATGGTCTAGATGGTCTCTGTGGGTCTCTATGGTCTCTGTGGGTCTCTATGGGTCTCTATGGTCTCTATGGGTCTCTGTGGTCTCTATGGTCTCTGTGGGGCTCCATGGTCTCTGTGGGTCTCTATGGGTCTCTATGGTCTCCATGGTCTCGATGGTCTCTATGGTCTCTATGGGTCTCTATGGTCTCTATGGTCTCTATGGTCTCTATGGTCTCTGTGGGTCTCTATGGTCTCTATGGTCTCTGTGGGTCTCTATGGTCTCTGTGGGTCTCTATGGGTCTCTATGGCCTCTATGGGTCTCTATGGTCTCTATGGGTCTCTATAGTCTCTATGGTCTCTATGGTCTCTGTGGGTCTCTATGGGTCCTTATGTTCTCCATGGTCTCTATGGTCTCTGTGGGTCTCTATGGTCTCTATGGTCTCTATGGTCTCTGTGGGTCTCTATGGTCTCTGTGCGTCTCTATGGGTCTCTATGGTCTCTATGGGTCTCTACGGTCTCTGTGGGGCTCTATGGTCTCTGTGGGTCTCTATGGGTCTCTATGGTCTCCATGGTCTCGATGGTCTCGATGGTCTCTATGGGTCTCTCTGGTCTCTATGGTCTCTGTGGGTCTCTGTGGTCTCTATGGTCTCTATGGTCTCTGTTGGTCTCTATGGGTCTCTATGGTCTCTATGGGTCTCTATGGTCTCTGTGGGTCTCTATGGGTCTCTATGGTCTCTGTGGGTCTCTATGGTCTCTGTGGGTCTCTATGGGTCTCTATGGGTCTCTATGGTCTCTATTGGTCTCTATGGTCTCTATGGTCTCTATGGTCCCTTCAGGTGTCTATGGTCTCTGTGGTCTCTGTGGGTCTCTATGGTCTCTATGGTCTGTAGGTGTCTATGGTCTCTGTGGGTCTCTATGGGTCTCTATGGTCTCTATGGGTCTCTATGGGTCTCTATGGTCTCTATGGGTCTCTATGGTCTCTATGGTCTCTGTGGGTCTCTATGGTCTCTGTGGGTCTCTATGGTCTATGTGGTCTCTATGGTCTGTATGGGTCTCTATGGTCTCTATGGTCTCTATGGTCTCTGTGGGTCTCTATGGGTCCTTATGTTCTCCATGGTCTCTATGGTCTCTGTGGGTCTCTATGGTCTCTATGGTCTCTATGGTGTCTGTGGGTCTCTATGGTCTCTATGGTCTCTGTGGGTCTCTATGGTCTCTGTGAGTCTCTATGGGTCTCTATCGTCTCTATGGGTCTCTATGTTCTCCATGGTCTGTATGGTCTCTGTGGGTCTCTATGGTCTCTATGGTCTAGATGGTCTCTGTAGGTCTCTATGGTCTCTGTGGGTCTCTATGGGTCTCTATGGTCTCCATGGTCTCGATGGTCTCTATGGTCTCTATGGGTCTCTATGGTCTCTGTGGGTCTCTATGGGTCTCTATGGTCTCTATGGGTCTCTATGGTCTCTGTGGGTCTCTATGGGTCTCTATGGTCTCTGTGGGGCTCTATGGTCTCTGTGGGTCTCTATGGGTCTCTATGTTCTCCATGGTCTCGATGGTCTCGATGGTCTCTATGGGTCTCTATGGTCTCTATTGTCTCTGTGGGTCTCTGTGGTCTCTATGGTCTCTATGGTCTCTGTTGGTCTCTATGGGTCCCTATGGTCTCTATGGGTCTCTATGTTCTCTGTGGGTCTCTATGGGTCTCTATGGTCTCTGTGGGTCTCTATGGTCTCTGTGGGTCTCTATGGGTCTCTATGGGTCTCTATGGTCTCTATTGGTCTCTATGGTCTCTATGGTCTCTATGGTCTCTATGGTCCCTTTAGGTGTCTATGGTCTCTGTGGTCTCTGTGGGTCTCTATGGTCTCTATGGTCTGTAGGTGTCTATGGTCTCTGTGGGTCTCTATGGGTCTCTATGGTCTCCATGGTCTCGATGGTCTCTATGGTCTCTATGGGTCTCTATGGTCTCTATGGTCTCTGTGGGTCTCTATGGTCTCTATGGTCTCTATGGTCTCTGTGGGTCTCTATGGGTCTCTATGGTCTCTATGGGTCTCTATGGTCTCTGTGGGTCTCTATGGGTCTCTATGGTCTCTGTGGGGCTCTATGGTCTCTGTGGGTCTCTATGGGTCTCTATGGTCTCCATGGTCTCGATGGTCTCGATGGTCTCTATGGGTCTCTATGGTCTCTATGGTCTCTGTGGGTCTCTGTGGTCTCTACGGTCTCTATGGTGTCTGTTGGTCTCTATGGGTCTCTATGGTCTCTATGGGTCTCTATGGTCTCTGTGGGTCTCTATGGGTCTCTATGGTCTCTATGGTCTCTATTGGTCTCTATGGTCTCTATGGTCTCTATGGTCCCTTTAGGTGTCTATGGTCTCTGTGGTCTCTGTGGGTCTCTATGGTCTCTATGGTCTGTAGGTGTCTATGGTCTCTGTGGGTCTCTATGGGTCTCTATGGTCTCTATGGGTCTCTATGGGTCTCTATGGTCTCTATGGGTCTCTATGGTCTCTATGGTCTCTGTGGGTCTCTATGGTCTCTGTGGGTCTCTATGGTCTATGTGGTCTCTATGGTCTGTATGGGTCTCTATGGTCTCTATGGTCTCTATGGTCTCTGTGGGTCTCTATGGGTCCTTATGGTCTCCATGGTCTCTATGGTCTCTGTGGGTCTCTATGGTCTCTATGGTCTCTATGGTCTCTGTGGGTCTCTATGGTCTCTATGGTCTCTCTGGGTCTCTATGGTCTCTGTGAGTCTCTATGGGTCTCTATCGTCTCTATGGGTCTCTATGTACTCCATGGTCTGTATGGTCTCTGTGGGTCTCTATGGTCTCTATGGTCTAGATGGTCTCTGTAGGTCTCTATGGTCTCTGTGGGTCTCTATGGGTCTCTATGGTCTCCATGGTCTCGATGGTCTCTATGGTCTCTATGGGTCTCTATGGTCTCTATGGTCTCTGTGGGTCTCTATGGTCTGTATGGTCTCTATGGTCTCTGTGGGTCTCTATGGGTCTCTATGGTCTCTATGGGTCTCTATGGTCTCTGTGGGTCTCTATGGGTCTCTATGGTCTCTGTGGGGCTCTATGGTCTCTGTGGGTCTCTATGGGTCTCTATGGTCTCCATGGTCTCGATGGTCTCGATGGTCTCTATGGGTCTCTATGGTCTCTATTGTCTCTGTGGGTCTCTGTGGTCTCTATGGTCTCTATGGTCTCTGTTGGTCTCTATGGGTCCCTATGGTCTCTATGGGTCTCTATGGTCTCTGTGGGTCTCTATGGGTCTCTATGGTCTCTGTGGGTCTCTATGGTCTCTGTGGGTCTCTATGGGTCTCTATGGGTCTCTATGGTCTCTATTGGTCTCTATGGTCTCTATGGTCTCTATGGTCTCTATGGTCCCTTTAGGTGTCTATGGTCTCTGTGGTCTCTGTGGGTCTCTATGGTCTCTATGGTCTGTAGGTGTCTATGGTCTCTGTGGGTCTCTATGGGTCTCTATGGTCTCTATGGGTCTCTATGGGTCTCTATGGTCTCTATGGGTCTCTATGGTCTCTATGGTCTCTGTGGGTCTCTATGGTCTCTGTGGGTCTCTATGGTCTATGTGGTCTCTATGGTCTGTATGGGTCTCTATGGTCTCTATGGTCTCTATGGTCTCTGTGGGTCTCTATGGATCCTTATGTTCTCCATGGTCTCTATGGTCTCTGTGGGTCTCTATGGTCTCTATGGTCTCTATGGTCTCTGTGGGTCTCTATGGTCTCTATGGTCTTTGTGGGTCTCTATGGTCTCTGTGAGTCTCTATGGGTCTCTATCGTCTCTATGGGTCTCTATGTTCTCCATGGTCTGTATGGTCTCTGTGGGTCTCTATGGTCTCTATGGTCTCTATGGTCTCTGTGGGTCTCTATGGTCTCTGTGCGTCTCTATGGGTCTCTATGGTCTCTATGGGTCTCTATGGTCTCTGTGGGGCTCTATGGTCTCTGTGGGTTTCTATGGGTCTCTATGGTCTCCATGGTCTCGATGGTCTCGATGGTCTCTATGGGTCTCTATGGTCTCTATGGTCTCTGTGGGTCTCTGTGGTCTCTATGGTCTCTATGGTCTCTGTTGGTCTCTATGGGTCTCTATGGTCTCTATGGTCTCTATGGTCTCTGTGGGTCTCTATGGGTCCTTATGTTCTCCATGGTCTCTATGGTCTCTGTGGGTCTCTATGGTCTCTATGGTCTCTATGGTCTCTGTGGGTCTCTATGGTCTCTGTGGTCTCTGTGGGTCTCTATGGTCTCTGTGAGTCTCTATGGGTCTCTATCGTCTCTATGGGTCTCTATGTTCTCCATGGTCTGTATGGTCTCTGTGGGTCTCTATGGTCTCTATGGTCTAGGTGGTCTCTGTGGGTCTCTATGGTCTCTGTGGGTCTCTATGGGTCTCTATGGTCTCTATGGGTCTCTATGGTCTCTGTGGGTCTCTATGGATCTCTATGGTCTCTGTGGGGCTCTATGGTCTCTGTGGGTCTCTATGGGTCTCTATGGTCTCTATGGTCTCTATGGTCTAGGTGGTCTCTGTGGGTCTCTATGGTCTCTGTGGGTCTCTATGGTCTCTATGGTCTAGATGGTCTCTGTAGGTCTCTATGGTCTCTGTGGGTCTCTATGGGTCTCTATGGTCTCCATGGTCTCGATGGTCTCTATGGTCTCTATGGGTCTCTATGGTCTCTGTGGGTCTCTATGGGTCTCTATGGTCTCTATGGGTCTCTATGGTCTCTGTGGGTCTCTATGGGTCTCTATGGTCTCTGTGGGGCTCTATGGTCTCTGTGGGTCTCTATGGGTCTCTATGTTCTCCATGGTCTCGATGGTCTCGATGGTCTCTATGGGTCTCTATGGTCTCTATTGTCTCTGTGGGTCTCTGTGGTCTCTATGGTCTCTATGGTCTCTGTTGGTCTCTATGGGTCCCTATGGTCTCTATGGGTCTCTATGTTCTCTGTGGGTCTCTATGGGTCTCTATGGTCTCTGTGGGTCTCTATGGTCTCTGTGGGTCTCTATGGGTCTCTATGGGTCTCTATGGTCTCTATTGGTCTCTATGGTCTCTATGGTCTCTATGGTCTCTATGGACCCTTTAGGTGTCTATGGTCTCTGTGGTCTCTGTGGGTCTCTATGGTCTCTATGGTCTGTAGGTGTCTATGGTCTCTGTGGGTCTCTATGGGTCTCTATGGTCTCCATGGTCTCGATGGTCTCTATGGTCTCTATGGGTCTCTATGGTCTCTATGGTCTCTGTGGGTCTCTATGGTCTCTATGGTCTCTATGGTCTCTGTGGGTCTCTATGGGTCTCTATGGTCTCTATGGGTCTCTATGGTCTCTGTGGGTCTCTATGGGTCTCTATGGTCTCTGTGGGGCTCTATGGTCTCTGTGGGTCTCTATGGGTCTCTATGGTCTCCATGGTCTCGATGGTCTCGATGGTCTCTATGGGTCTCTATGGTCTCTATGGTCTCTGTGGGTCTCTGTGGTCTCTACGGTCTCTATGGTGTCTGTTGGTCTCTATGGGTCTCTATGGTCTCTATGGGTCTCTATGGTCTCTGTGGGTCTCTATGGGTCTCTATGGTCTCTATGGTCTCTATTGGTCTCTATGGTCTCTATGGTCTCTATGGTCCCTTTAGGTGTCTATGGTCTCTGTGGTCTCTGTGGGTCTCTATGGTCTCTATGGTCTGTAGGTGTCTATGGTCTCTGTGGGTCTCTATGGGTCTCTATGGTCTCTATGGGTCTCTATGGGTCTCTATGGTCTCTATGGGTCTCTATGGTCTCTATGGTCTCTGTGGGTCTCTATGGTCTCTGTGGGTCTCTATGGTCTATGTGGTCTCTATGGTCTGTATGGGTCTCTATGGTCTCTATGGTCTCTATGGTCTCTGTGGGTCTCTATGGGTCCTTATGGTCTCCATGGTCTCTATGGTCTCTGTGGGTCTCTATGGTCTCTATGGTCTCTATGGTCTCTGTGGGTCTCTATGGTCTCTATGGTCTCTCTGGGTCTCTATGGTCTCTGTGAGTCTCTATGGGTCTCTATCGTCTCTATGGGTCTCTATGTACTCCATGGTCTGTATGGTCTCTGTGGGTCTCTATGGTCTCTATGGTCTAGATGGTCTCTGTAGGTCTCTATGGTCTCTGTGGGTCTCTATGGGTCTCTATGGTCTCCATGGTCTCGATGGTCTCTATGGTCTCTATGGGTCTCTATGGTCTCTATGGTCTCTGTGGGTCTCTATGGTCTCTATGGTCTCTATGGTCTCTGTGGGTCTCTATGGGTCTCTATGGTCTCTATGGGTCTCTATGGTCTCTGTGGGTCTCTATGGGTCTCTATGGTCTCTGTGGGGCTCTATGGTCTCTGTGGGTCTCTATGGGTCTCTATGGTCTCCATGGTCTCGATGGTCTCGATGGTCTCTATGGGTCTCTATGGTCTCTATTGTCTCTGTGGGTCTCTGTGGTCTCTATGGTCTCTATGGTCTCTGTTGGTCTCTATGGGTCCCTATGGTCTCTATGGGTCTCTATGGTCTCTGTGGGTCTCTATGGGTCTCTATGGTCTCTGTGGGTCTCTATGGTCTCTGTGGGTCTCTATGGGTCTCTATGGGTCTCTATGGTCTCTATTGGTCTCTATGGTCTCTATGGTCTCTATGGTCTCTATGGTCCCTTTAGGTGTCTATGGTCTCTGTGGTCTCTGTGGGTCTCTATGGTCTCTATGGTCTGTAGGTGTCTATGGTCTCTGTGGGTCTCTATGGGTCTCTATGGTCTCTATGGGTCTCTATGGGTCTCTATGGTCTCTATGGGTCTCTATGGTCTCTATGGTCTCTGTGGGTCTCTATGGTCTCTGTGGGTCTCTATGGTCTATGTGGTCTCTATGGTCTGTATGGGTCTCTATGGTCTCTATGGTCTCTATGGTCTCTGTGGGTCTCTATGGATCCTTATGTTCTCCATGGTCTCTATGGTCTCTGTGGGTCTCTATGGTCTCTATGGTCTCTATGGTCTCTGTGGGTCTCTATGGTCTCTATGGTCTTTGTGGGTCTCTATGGTCTCTGTGAGTCTCTATGGGTCTCTATCGTCTCTATGGGTCTCTATGTTCTCCATGGTCTGTATGGTCTCTGTGGGTCTCTATGGTCTCTATGGTCTCTATGGTCTCTGTGGGTCTCTATGGTCTCTGTGCGTCTCTATGGGTCTCTATGGTCTCTATGGGTCTCTATGGTCTCTGTGGGGCTCTATGGTCTCTGTGGGTTTCTATGGGTCTCTATGGTCTCCATGGTCTCGATGGTCTCGATGGTCTCTATGGGTCTCTATGGTCTCTATGGTCTCTGTGGGTCTCTGTGGTCTCTATGGTCTCTATGGTCTCTGTTGGTCTCTATGGGTCTCTATGGTCTCTATGGTCTCTATGGTCTCTGTGGGTCTCTATGGGTCCTTATGTTCTCCATGGTCTCTATGGTCTCTGTGGGTCTCTATGGTCTCTATGGTCTCTATGGTCTCTGTGGGTCTCTATGGTCTCTGTGGTCTCTGTGGGTCTCTATGGTCTCTGTGAGTCTCTATGGGTCTCTATCGTCTCTATGGGTCTCTATGTTCTCCATGGTCTGTATGGTCTCTGTGGGTCTCTATGGTCTCTATGGTCTAGGTGGTCTCTGTGGGTCTCTATGGTCTCTGTGGGTCTCTATGGGTCTCTATGGTCTCTATGGGTCTCTATGGTCTCTGTGGGTCTCTATGGATCTCTATGGTCTCTGTGGGGCTCTATGGTCTCTGTGGGTCTCTATGGGTCTCTATGGTCTCTATGGTCTCTATGGTCTAGGTGGTCTCTGTGGGTCTCTATGGTCTCTGTGGGTCTCTATGGTCTCTATGGTCTCTGTGGGTCTCTATGGTCTATGTGGTCTCTATGGTCTGTATGGGTCTCTATGGTCTCTATGGTCTCTATGGTCTCTGTGGGTCTCTATGGTCTCTGTGGGTCTCTATGGTCTATGTGGTCTCTATGGTCTCTATGGGTCTCTATGGTCTCTATGGGTCTCTATGGTCTCTGTGGGTCTCTATGGGTCTCTATGGTCTCTGTGGGTCTCTATGGTCTCTGTGGGTCTCTATGGGTCTCTATGGGTCTCTATGGTCTCTATTGGTCTCTATGGTCTCTATGGTCTCTATGGTTTCTGTGGGTCTCTATGGTCTCTGTGGGTCTCTATGGGTCTCTATGGGTCTCTATGGTCTCTATGGTCTCTATGGTCTTTATGGGTCTCTGTGGGTCTCTATGGTCTCTGTGGTCTCTATGGTCTCCCTGGTCTCTATTGTCTCTATGTGTCTCTATGGTCTTTATGGGTCTCTATGGTCTCTGTGGGTCTCTATGGTCTCTGTGGTTATCTATGGGTCTCTATGGTCTCTATGGGTCTCTATGGTCTCTGTGGGTCTCTATGGTCTCTATGGTCTCTATGGTCTCTGTGGGTCTCTATGGGTCTCTATGGTCTCTATGGGTCTCTATGGTCTCTGTGGGTCTCTATGGGTCTCTATGGTCTCTGTGGGTCTCTGTGGTCTCTGTGGGTCTCTATGGGTCTCTATGGGTCTCTATGGTCTCTATGGCTCTCTATGGTCTCTATGGTCTCTATGGTCCCTATGGGTCTCTATGGTCTCTATGGTCTCTGTGGTCTCTATGGTCTCTATGGTCTCTGTGGGTCTCTATGGTCTCTATGGTCTCTGTGGGTCTCTATGGTCTTTATGGGTCTCTATGGTCTCTGTGGTCTCTCTGGTCTCTATGGTCTCTGTGGGTCTCTATGGTCTCTATGGTCTCTATGTGTCTCTATGGTCTTTATGGGTCTCTATAGTCTCTGTGGGTGTCTATGGTCTCTGTGGGTCTCTATGGGTCTCTATGGTCTCTATGGGTCTCTATGGGTCTCTATGGTCTCCATGGTCTCGATGGTCTCTATGGTCTCTATGGGTCTCTATGGTCTCTATGGTCTCTGTGGGTCTCTATGGTCTCTATGGTCTCTATGGTCTCTGTGGGTCTCTATGGGTCTCTATGGTCTCTATGGGTCTCTATGGTCTCTATGGTCTCTATGGTCTCTATGGGTGTCTATGGTCTCTATGGTCTCTATGG
The DNA here is from genome assembly GCA_032206185.1 of Columba guinea. NCBI lineage: Eukaryota > Metazoa > Chordata > Aves > Columbiformes > Columbidae > Columba > Columba guinea. The sequence goes on along the minus strand of JAVLUU010000479.1, from coordinate 346,282 downwards.
TCCCTATGGGTCTCTATGGTCTCTATGGTCTCTGTGGGTCTCTATGGTCTAGGTGGTCTCTATGGTCTCTATGGTCTCTGTGGGTCTCTATGGTCTCTATGGGTCTCTATGGTCTCTGTGGGTCTCTATGGTCTCTATGGGTCTCTATGGTCTCTGTGGGTCTCTATGGTCTCTGTTGTCTCTATGGTCTCTATGGTCTCTGTGGGTCTCTATGGTCTCTATGGTCTGTAGGTCTCTATGGTCTCTGTGGGTCTCTATGGGTCTCTATGGTCTCTATGGGTCTCTATGGGTCTCTATGGTCTCTATAGGTCTCTATGGTCTCTATGGTCTCTGTGGGTCTCTATGGGTCTCTATAACCTCTATGGGTCTCTATGGTCTCTATGGGTCTCTATGGTCTCTGTGGGTCTCTATGTTCTCTATGGTCTCTGTGGGTCTCTATGGTCTCTGTGGGTCTGTATGGGTCTCTATGGCCTCTATGGGTCTCTATGGTCTCTATGGATCTCTATGGTCTCTATGGTCTCTATGGTCTCTGTGGGTCTCTATGGTCTCTATGGTCTCTGTGGGTCTCTATGGTCTCTGTGGGTCTCTATGGTCTATGTGGTCTCTATGGTCTGTATGGGTCTCTATGGTCTCTATGGTCTCTATGGTCTCTGTGGGTCTCTATGGGTCCTTATGTTCTCCATGGTCTCTATGGTCTCTGTGGGTCTCTATGGTCTCTATGGTCTCTATGGTCTCTGTGGGTCTCTATGGTCTCTATGGTCTCTGTGGGTCTCTATGGTCTCTGTGAGTCTCTATGGGTCTCTATTGTCTCTATGGGTCTCTATGTTCTCCATGGTCTGTATGGTCTCTGTGGGTCTCTATGGTCTCTATGGTCTAGATGGTCTCTGTGGGTCTCTATGGTCTCTGTGGGTCTCTATGGGTCTCTATGGTCTCTATGGGTCTCTGTGGTCTCTATGGTCTCTGTGGGGCTCCATGGTCTCTGTGGGTCTCTATGGGTCTCTATGGTCTCCATGGTCTCGATGGTCTCTGTGGACTCTATGGGTCTCTATGGTCTCTATGGTCTCTGTGGGTCTCTATGGTCTCTATGGTCTCTATGGTCTCTGTGGGTCTCTATGGGTCTCTATGGTCTCTATGGGTCTCTATGGTCTCTGTGGGTCTCTATGGGTCTCTATGGTCTCTGTGGGTCTCTATGGTCTCTGTGGGTCTCTATGGGTCTCTATGGGTCTCTATGGTCTCTATGGTCTCTGTGGGTCTCTATGGGTCTCTATGGGTCTCTATGGTCTCTATGGGTCTCTATGGTCTCTATGGTCTCTATGGTCCCTTTAGGTGTCTATGGTCTCTGTGGTCTCTGTGGGTCTCTATGGTCTCTGTGGTTTGTAGGTGTCTATGGTCTCTGTGGGTCTCTATGGGTCTCTATGGTCTCTATGGGTCTCTATGGGTCTCTATGGTCTCTATGGGTCTCTATGGTCTCTATGGTCTCTGTGGGTCTCTATGGTCTCTGTGGGTCTCTATGGTCTATGTGGTCTCTATGGTCTCTATGGTCTCTATGGTCTCTGTGGGTCTCTATGGTCTCTGTGCGTCTCTATGGGTCTCTATGGTCTCTATGGGTCTCTATGGTCTCTGTGGGGCTCTATGGTCTCTGTGGGTCTCTATGGGTCTCTATGGTCTCCATGGTCTCGATGGTCTCGATGGTCTCTATGGGTCTCTATGGTCTCTATGGTCTCTGTGGGTCTCTGTGGTCTCTATGGTCTCTGTTGGTCTCTATGGGTCTCTATGGTCTCTATGGGTCTCTATGGTCTCTGTGGGTCTCTATGGGTCTCTATGGTCTCTGTGGGTCTCTATGGTCTCTGTGGGTCTCTATGGGTCTCTATGGGTCTCTATGGTCTCTATTGGTCTCTATGGTCTCTATGGTCTCTATGGTCTCTATGGTCTCTATGGTCCCTTTAGGTGTCTATGGTCTCTGTGGTCTCTGTGGGTCTCTATGGTCTCTATGGTCTGTAGGTGTCTATGGTCTCTGTGGGTCTCTATGGGTCTCTATGGTCTCTATGGGTCTCTATGGGTCTCTATGGTCTCTATGGGTCTCTATGGTCTCTATGGTCTCTGTGGGTCTCTATGGTCTCTGTGGGTCTCTATGGTCTATGTGGTCTCTATGGTCTGTATGGGTCTCTATGGTCTCTATGGTCTCTATGGTCTCTGTGGGTCTCTATGGGTCCTTATGTTCTCCATGGTCTCTATGGTCTCTGTGGGTCTCTATGGTCTCTATGGTCTCTATGGTCTCTGTGGGTCTCTATGGTCTCTGTGAGTCTCTATGGGTCTCTATCGTCTCTATGGGTCTCTATGTTCTCCATGGTCTGTATGGTCTCTGTGGGTCTCTATGGTCTCTATGGTCTAGATGGTCTCTGTGGGTCTCTATGGTCTCTGTGGGTCTCTATGGGTCTCTATGGTCTCTATGGGTCTCTGTGGCATCTATGGTCTCTGTGGGGCTCCATGGTCTCTGTGGGTCTCTATGGGTCTCTATGGTCTCCATGGTCTCGATGGTCTCTATGGTCTCTATGGGTCTCTATGGTCTCTATGGTCTCTGTGGGTCTCTATGGTCTCTATGGTCTCTATGGTCTCTGTGGGTCTCTATGGGTCTCTATGGTCTCTATGGGTCTCTATGGTCTCTGTGGGTCTCTATGGGTCTCTATGGTCTCTGTGGGGCTCTATGGTCTCTGTGGGTCTCTATGGGTCTCTATGGTCTCCATGGTCTCGATGGTCTCGATGGTCTCTATGGGTCTCTATGGTCTCTATGGTCTCTGTGGGTCTCTGTGGTCTCTATGGTCTCTATGGTCTCTGTTGGTCTCTATGGGTCTCTATGGTCTCTATGGGTCTCTATGGTCTCTGTGGGTCTCTATGGGTCTCTATGGTCTCTGTGGGTCTCTATGGTCTCTGTGGGTCTCTATGGGTCTCTATGGGTCTCTATGGTCTCTATTGGTCTCTATGGTCTCTATGGTCTCTATGGTCTGTAGGTGTCTATGGTCTCTGTGGGTCTCTATGGGTCTCTATGGTCTCTGTGGGTCTCTATGATCTATGTGGTCTCTATGGTCTGTATGGGTCTCTAAGGTCTCTATGGTCTCTATGGTCTCTGTGGGTCTCTATGGGTCCTTATGTTCTCCATGGTCTCTATGGTCTCTGTGGGTCTCTATGGTCTCTATGGTCTCTATGGTCTCTGTGGGTCTCTATGGTCTCTATGGTCTCTGTGGGTCTCTATGGTCTCTGTGAGTCTCTATGGGTCTCTATCGTCTCTATGGGTCTCGATGTTCTCCATGGTCTGTGTGGTCTCTGTGGGTCTCTATGGTCTCTATGGTCTCTATGGTCTCTGTGGGTCTCTATGGTCTCTGTGCGTCTCTATGGGTCTCTATGGTCTCTATGGGTCTCTATGGTCTCTGTGGGGCTCTATGGTCTCTGTGGGTCTCTATGGGTCTCTATGGTCTCCATGGTCTCGATGGTCTCGATGGTCTCTATGGGTCTCTATGGTCTCTATGGTCTCTGTGGGTCTCTATGGTCTCTATGGTCTCTATGGTCTCTGTTGGTCTCTATGGGTCTCTATGGTCTCTATTGGTCTCTATGGTCTCTGTGGGTCTCTATGGGTCTCTATGGTCTCTGTGGGTCTCTATGGTCTCTGTGGGTCTCTATGGGTCTCTATGGGTCTCTATGGTCTCTATTGGTCTCTATGGTCTCTATGGTCTCTATGGTCTCTATGGTCCCTTTAGGTCTCTATGGTCTCTGTGGTCTCTGTGGGTCTCTATGGTCTCTATGGTCTGTAGGTGTCTATGGTCTCTGTGGGACTCTATGGGTCTCTATGGTCTCTATGGGTCTCTATGGGTCTCTATGGTCTCTATGGGTCTCTATGGTCTCTATGGTCTCTGTGGGTCTCTATGGTCTATGTGGTCTCTATGGTCTGTATGGGTCTCTATGGTCTCTATGGTCTCTATGGTCTCTGTGGGTCTCTATGGGTCCTTATGTTCTCCATGGTCTCTATGGTCTCTGTGGGTCTCTATTGGTCTCTATGGTCTCTATGGTCTCTATGGTCTCTATGGTCCCTTTAGGTGTCTATGGTCTCTGTGGTCTCTGTGGGTCTCTATGGTCTCTATGGTCTGTAGGTGTCTATGGTCTCTGTGGGTCTCTATGGGTCTCTATGGTCTCTATGGGTCTCTATGGGTCTCTATGGTCTCTATGGGTCTCTATGGTCTCTATGGTCTCTGTGGGTCTCTATGGTCTCTGTGGGTCTCTATGGTCTATGTGGTCTCTATGGTCTGTATGGGTCTCTATGGTCTCTATGGTCTCTATGGTCTCTGTGGGTCTCTATGGGTCCTTATGTTCTCCATGGTCTCTATGGTCTCTGTGGGTCTCTATGGTCTCTATGGTCTAGATGGTCTCTGTAGGTCTCTATGGTCTCTGTGGGTCTCTATGGGTCTCTATGGTCTCCATGGTCTCGATGGTCTCTATGGTCTCTATGGGTCTCTATGGTCTCTATGGTCTCTGTGGGTCTCTATGGTCTCTATGGTCTCTATGGTCTCTGTGGGTCTCTATGGGTCTCTATGGTCTCTATGGGTCTCTATGGTCTCTGTGGGTCTCTATGGGTCTCTATGGTCTCTGTGGGGCTCTATGGTCTCTGTGGGTCTCTATGGGTCTCTATGGTCTCCATGGTCTCGATGGTCTCGATGGTCTCTATGGGTCTCTATGGTCTCTATTGTCTCTGTGGGTCTCTGTGGTCTCTATGGTCTCTATGGTCTCTGTTGGTCTCTATGGGTCCCTATGGTCTCTATGGGTCTCTATGGTCTCTGTGGGTCTCTATGGGTCTCTATGGTCTCTGTGGGTCTCTATGGTCTCTGTGGGTCTCTATGGGTCTCTATGGGTCTCTATGGTCTCTATTGGTCTCTATGGTCTCTATGGTCTCTATGGTCTCTATGGTCCCTTTAGGTGTCTATGGTCTCTGTGGTCTCTGTGGGTCTCTATGGTCTCTATGGTCTGTAGGTGTCTATGGTCTCTGTGGGTCTCTATGGGTCTCTATGGTCTCTATGGGTCTCTATGGGTCTCTATGGTCTCTATGGGTCTCTATGGTCTCTATGGTCTCTGTGGGTCTCTATGGTCTCTGTGGGTCTCTATGGTCTATGTGGTCTCTATGGTCTGTATGGGTCTCTATGGTCTCTATGGTCTCTATGGTCTCTGTGGGTCTCTATGGATCCTTATGTTCTCCATGGTCTCTATGGTCTCTGTGGGTCTCTATGGTCTCAATGGTCTCTATGGTCTCTGTGGGTCTCTATGGTCTCTATGGTCTTTGTGGGTCTCTATGGTCTCTGTGAGTCTCTATGGGTCTCTATCGTCTCTATGGGTCTCTATGTTCTCCATGGTCTGTATGGTCTCTGTGGGTCTCTATGGTCTCTATGGTCTCTATGGTCTCTGTGGGTCTCTATGGTCTCTGTGCGTCTCTATGGGTCTCTATGGTCTCTATGGGTCTCTATGGTCTCTGTGGGGCTCTATGGTCTCTGTGGGTTTCTATGGGTCTCTATGGTCTCCATGGTCTCGATGGTCTCGATGGTCTCTATGGGTCTCTATGGTCTCTATGGTCTCTGTGGGTCTCTGTGGTCTCTATGGTCTCTATGGTCTCTGTTGGTCTCTATGGGTCTCTATGGTCTCTATGGTCTCTATGGTCTCTGTGGGTCTCTATGGGTCCTTATGTTCTCCATGGTCTCTATGGTCTCTGTGGGTCTCTATGGTCTCTATGGTCTCTATGGTCTCTGTGGGTCTCTATGGTCTCTGTGGTCTCTGTGGGTCTCTATGGTCTCTGTGAGTCTCTATGGGTCTCTATCGTCTCTATGGGTCTCTATGTTCTCCATGGTCTGTATGGTCTCTGTGGGTCTCTATGGTCTCTATGGTCTAGGTGGTCTCTGTGGGTCTCTATGGTCTCTGTGGGTCTCTATGGGTCTCTATGGTCTCTATGGGTCTCTATGGTCTCTGTGGGTCTCTATGGATCTCTATGGTCTCTGTGGGGCTCTATGGTCTCTGTGGGTCTCTATGGGTCTCTATGGTCTCTATGGTCTCTATGGTCTAGGTGGTCTCTGTGGGTCTCTATGGTCTCTGTGGGTCTCTATGGTCTCTATGGTCTAGATGGTCTCTGTAGGTCTCTATGGTCTCTGTGGGTCTCTATGGGTCTCTATGGTCTCCATGGTCTCGATGGTCTCTATGGTCTCTATGGGTCTCTATGGTCTCTGTGGGTCTCTATGGGTCTCTATGGTCTCTATGGGTCTCTATGGTCTCTGTGGGTCTCTATGGGTCTCTATGGTCTCTGTGGGGCTCTATGGTCTCTGTGGGTCTCTATGGGTCTCTATGTTCTCCATGGTCTCGATGGTCTCGATGGTCTCTATGGGTCTCTATGGTCTCTATTGTCTCTGTGGGTCTCTGTGGTCTCTATGGTCTCTATGGTCTCTGTTGGTCTCTATGGGTCCCTATGGTCTCTATGGGTCTCTATGTTCTCTGTGGGTCTCTATGGGTCTCTATGGTCTCTGTGGGTCTCTATGGTCTCTGTGGGTCTCTATGGGTCTCTATGGGTCTCTATGGTCTCTATTGGTCTCTATGGTCTCTATGGTCTCTATGGTCTCTATGGACCCTTTAGGTGTCTATGGTCTCTGTGGTCTCTGTGGGTCTCTATGGTCTCTATGGTCTGTAGGTGTCTATGGTCTCTGTGGGTCTCTATGGGTCTCTATGGTCTCCATGGTCTCGATGGTCTCTATGGTCTCTATGGGTCTCTATGGTCTCTATGGTCTCTGTGGGTCTCTATGGTCTCTATGGTCTCTATGGTCTCTGTGGGTCTCTATGGGTCTCTATGGTCTCTATGGGTCTCTATGGTCTCTGTGGGTCTCTATGGGTCTCTATGGTCTCTGTGGGGCTCTATGGTCTCTGTGGGTCTCTATGGGTCTCTATGGTCTCCATGGTCTCGATGGTCTCGATGGTCTCTATGGGTCTCTATGGTCTCTATGGTCTCTGTGGGTCTCTATGGTCTCTATGGTCTCTATGGTCTCTGTGGGTCTCTATGGTCTCTATGGTCTTTGTGGGTCTCTATGGTCTCTGTGAGTCTCTATGGGTCTCTATCGTCTCTATGGGTCTCTATGTTCTCCATGGTCTGTATGGTCTCTGTGGGTCTCTATGGTCTCTATGGTCTCTATGGTCTCTGTGGGTCTCTATGGTCTCTGTGCGTCTCTATGGGTCTCTATGGTCTCTATGGGTCTCTATGGTCTCTGTGGGGCTCTATGGTCTCTGTGGGTTTCTATGGGTCTCTATGGTCTCCATGGTCTCGATGGTCTCGATGGTCTCTATGGGTCTCTATGGTCTCTATGGTCTCTGTGGGTCTCTGTGGTCTCTATGGTCTCTATGGTCTCTGTTGGTCTCTATGGGTCTCTATGGTCTCTATGGTCTCTATGGTCTCTGTGGGTCTCTATGGGTCCTTATGTTCTCCATGGTCTCTATGGTCTCTGTGGGTCTCTATGGTCTCTATGGTCTCTATGGTCTCTGTGGGTCTCTATGGTCTCTGTGGTCTCTGTGGGTCTCTATGGTCTCTGTGAGTCTCTATGGGTCTCTATCGTCTCTATGGGTCTCTATGTTCTCCATGGTCTGTATGGTCTCTGTGGGTCTCTATGGTCTCTATGGTCTAGGTGGTCTCTGTGGGTCTCTATGGTCTCTGTGGGTCTCTATGGGTCTCTATGGTCTCTATGGGTCTCTATGGTCTCTGTGGGTCTCTATGGATCTCTATGGTCTCTGTGGGGCTCTATGGTCTCTGTGGGTCTCTATGGGTCTCTATGGTCTCTATGGTCTCTATGGTCTAGGTGGTCTCTGTGGGTCTCTATGGTCTCTGTGGGTCTCTATGGTCTCTATGGTCTCTGTGGGTCTCTATGGTCTATGTGGTCTCTATGGTCTGTATGGGTCTCTATGGTCTCTATGGTCTCTATGGTCTCTGTGGGTCTCTATGGTCTCTGTGGGTCTCTATGGTCTATGTGGTCTCTATGGTCTCTATGGGTCTCTATGGTCTCTATGGGTCTCTATGGTCTCTGTGGGTCTCTATGGGTCTCTATGGTCTCTGTGGGTCTCTATGGTCTCTGTGGGTCTCTATGGGTCTCTATGGGTCTCTATGGTCTCTATTGGTCTCTATGGTCTCTATGGTCTCTATGGTTTCTGTGGGTCTCTATGGTCTCTGTGGGTCTCTATGGGTCTCTATGGGTCTCTATGGTCTCTATGGTCTCTATGGTCTTTATGGGTCTCTGTGGGTCTCTATGGTCTCTGTGGTCTCTATGGTCTCCCTGGTCTCTATTGTCTCTATGTGTCTCTATGGTCTTTATGGGTCTCTATGGTCTCTGTGGGTCTCTATGGTCTCTGTGGTTATCTATGGGTCTCTATGGTCTCTATGGGTCTCTATGGTCTCTGTGGGTCTCTATGGTCTCTATGGTCTCTATGGTCTCTGTGGGTCTCTATGGGTCTCTATGGTCTCTATGGGTCTCTATGGTCTCTGTGGGTCTCTATGGGTCTCTATGGTCTCTGTGGGTCTCTGTGGTCTCTGTGGGTCTCTATGGGTCTCTATGGGTCTCTATGGTCTCTATGGCTCTCTATGGTCTCTATGGTCTCTATGGTCCCTATGGGTCTCTATGGTCTCTATGGTCTCTGTGGTCTCTATGGTCTCTATGGTCTCTGTGGGTCTCTATGGTCTCTATGGTCTCTGTGGGTCTCTATGGTCTTTATGGGTCTCTATGGTCTCTGTGGTCTCTCTGGTCTCTATGGTCTCTGTGGGTCTCTATGGTCTCTATGGTCTCTATGTGTCTCTATGGTCTTTATGGGTCTCTATAGTCTCTGTGGGTGTCTATGGTCTCTGTGGGTCTCTATGGGTCTCTATGGTCTCTATGGGTCTCTATGGGTCTCTATGGTCTCCATGGTCTCGATGGTCTCTATGGTCTCTATGGGTCTCTATGGTCTCTATGGTCTCTGTGGGTCTCTATGGTCTCTATGGTCTCTATGGTCTCTGTGGGTCTCTATGGGTCTCTATGGTCTCTATGGGTCTCTATGGTCTCTATGGTCTCTATGGTCTCTATGGGTGTCTATGGTCTCTATGGTCTCTATGGTCCCTATGGGTCTCTATGGTCTCTATGGTCTCTGTGGGTCTCTATGGTCTAGGTGGTCTCTATGGTCTCTATGGTCTCTGTGGGTCTCTATGGTCTCTATGGGTCTCTATGGTCTCTGTGGGTCTCTATGGTCTCTATGGGTCTCTATGGTCTCTGTGGGTCTCTATGGTCTCTGTTGTCTCTATGGTCTCTATGGTCTCTGTGGGTCTCTATGGTCTCTATGGTCTGTAGGTCTCTATGGTCTCTGTGGGTCTCTATGGGTCTCTATGGTCTCTATGGGTCTCTATGGGTCTCTATGGTCTCTATAGGTCTCTATGGTCTCTATGGTCTCTGTGGGTCTCTATGGGTCTCTATAACCTCTATGGGTCTCTATGGTCTCTATGGGTCTCTATGGTCTCTGTGGGTCTCTATGTTCTCTATGGTCTCTGTGGGTCTCTATGGTCTCTGTGGGTCTGTATGGGTCTCTATGGCCTCTATGGGTCTCTATGGTCTCTATGGATCTCTATGGTCTCTATGGTCTCTATGGTCTCTGTGGGTCTCTATGGTCTCTATGGTCTCTGTGGGTCTCTATGGTCTCTGTGGGTCTCTATGGTCTATGTGGTCTCTATGGTCTGTATGGGTCTCTATGGTCTCTATGGTCTCTATGGTCTCTGTGGGTCTCTATGGGTCCTTATGTTCTCCATGGTCTCTATGGTCTCTGTGGGTCTCTATGGTCTCTATGGTCTCTATGGTCTCTGTGGGTCTCTATGGTCTCTATGGTCTCTGTGGGTCTCTATGGTCTCTGTGAGTCTCTATGGGTCTCTATTGTCTCTATGGGTCTCTATGTTCTCCATGGTCTGTATGGTCTCTGTGGGTCTCTATGGTCTCTATGGTCTAGATGGTCTCTGTGGGTCTCTATGGTCTCTGTGGGTCTCTATGGGTCTCTATGGTCTCTATGGGTCTCTGTGGTCTCTATGGTCTCTGTGGGGCTCCATGGTCTCTGTGGGTCTCTATGGGTCTCTATGGTCTCCATGGTCTCGATGGTCTCTGTGGACTCTATGGGTCTCTATGGTCTCTATGGTCTCTGTGGGTCTCTATGGTCTCTATGGTCTCTATGGTCTCTGTGGGTCTCTATGGGTCTCTATGGTCTCTATGGGTCTCTATGGTCTCTGTGGGTCTCTATGGGTCTCTATGGTCTCTGTGGGTCTCTATGGTCTCTGTGGGTCTCTATGGGTCTCTATGGGTCTCTATGGTCTCTATGGTCTCTGTGGGTCTCTATGGGTCTCTATGGGTCTCTATGGTCTCTATGGGTCTCTATGGTCTCTATGGTCTCTATGGTCCCTTTAGGTGTCTATGGTCTCTGTGGTCTCTGTGGGTCTCTATGGTCTCTGTGGTTTGTAGGTGTCTATGGTCTCTGTGGGTCTCTATGGGTCTCTATGGTCTCTATGGGTCTCTATGGGTCTCTATGGTCTCTATGGGTCTCTATGGTCTCTATGGTCTCTGTGGGTCTCTATGGTCTCTGTGGGTCTCTATGGTCTATGTGGTCTCTATGGTCTCTATGGTCTCTATGGTCTCTGTGGGTCTCTATGGTCTCTGTGCGTCTCTATGGGTCTCTATGGTCTCTATGGGTCTCTATGGTCTCTGTGGGGCTCTATGGTCTCTGTGGGTCTCTATGGGTCTCTATGGTCTCCATGGTCTCGATGGTCTCGATGGTCTCTATGGGTCTCTATGGTCTCTATGGTCTCTGTGGATCTCTGTGTTTCTCTATGGTCTCTGTTGGTCTCTATGGGTCTCTATGGTCTCTATGGGTCTCTATGGTCTCTGTGGGTCTCTATGGGTCTCTATGGTCTCTGTGGGTCTCTATGGTCTCTGTGGGTCTCTATGGGTCTCTATGGGTCTCTATGGTCTCTATTGGTCTCTATGGTCTCTATGGTCTCTATGGTCTCTATGGTCCCTTTAGGTGTCTATGGTCTCTGTGGTCTCTGTGGGTCTCTATGGTCTCTATGGTCTGTAGGTGTCTATGGTCTCTGTGGGTCTCTATGGGTCTCTATGGTCTCTATGGGTCTCTATGGGTCTCTATGGTCTCTATGGGTCTCTATGGTCTCTATGGTCTCTGTGGGTCTCTATGGTCTCTGTGGGTCTCTATGGTCTATGTGGTCTCTATGGTCTGTATGGGTCTCTATGGTCTCTATGGTCTCTATGGTCTCTGTGGGTCTCTATGGGTCCTTATGTTCTCCATGGTCTCTATGGTCTCTGTGGGTCTCTATGGTCTCTATGGTCTCTATGGTCTCTGTGGGTCTCTATGGTCTCTGTGAGTCTCTATGGGTCTCTATCGTCTCTATGGGTCTCTATGTTCTCCATGGTCTGTATGGTCTCTGTGGGTCTCTATGGTCTCTATGGTCTAGATGGTCTCTGTGGGTCTCTATGGTCTCTGTGGGTCTCTATGGGTCTCTATGGTCTCTATGGGTCTCTGTGGCATCTATGGTCTCTGTGGGGCTCCATGGTCTCTGTGGGTCTCTATGGGTCTCTATGGTCTCCATGGTCTCGATGGTCTCTATGGTCTCTATGGGTCTCTATGGTCTCTATGGTCTCTGTGGGTCTCTATGGTCTCTATGGTCTCTATGGTCTCTGTGGGTCTCTATGGGTCTCTATGGTCTCTATGGGTCTCTATGGTCTCTGTGGGTCTCTATGGGTCTCTATGGTCTCTGTGGGGCTCTATGGTCTCTGTGGGTCTCTATGGGTCTCTATGGTCTCCATGGTCTCGATGGTCTCGATGGTCTCTATGGGTCTCTATGGTCTCTATGGTCTCTGTGGGTCTCTGTGGTCTCTATGGTCTCTATGGTCTCTGTTGGTCTCTATGGGTCTCTATGGTCTCTATGGGTCTCTATGGTCTCTGTGGGTCTCTATGGGTCTCTATGGTCTCTGTGGGTCTCTATGGTCTCTGTGGGTCTCTATGGGTCTCTATGGGTCTCTATGGTCTCTATTGGTCTCTATGGTCTCTATGGTCTCTATGGTCTGTAGGTGTCTATGGTCTCTGTGGGTCTCTATGGGTCTCTATGGTCTCTGTGGGTCTCTATGATCTATGTGGTCTCTATGGTCTGTATGGGTCTCTAAGGTCTCTATGGTCTCTATGGTCTCTGTGGGTCTCTATGGGTCCTTATGTTCTCCATGGTCTCTATGGTCTCTGTGGGTCTCTATGGTCTCTATGGTCTCTATGGTCTCTGTGGGTCTCTATGGTCTCTATGGTCTCTGTGGGTCTCTATGGTCTCTGTGAGTCTCTATGGGTCTCTATCGTCTCTATGGGTCTCGATGTTCTCCATGGTCTGTGTGGTCTCTGTGGGTCTCTATGGTCTCTATGGTCTCTATGGTCTCTGTGGGTCTCTATGGTCTCTGTGCGTCTCTATGGGTCTCTATGGTCTCTATGGGTCTCTATGGTCTCTGTGGGGCTCTATGGTCTCTGTGGGTCTCTATGGGTCTCTATGGTCTCCATGGTCTCGATGGTCTCGATGGTCTCTATGGGTCTCTATGGTCTCTATGGTCTCTGTGGGTCTCTATGGTCTCTATGGTCTCTATGGTCTCTGTTGGTCTCTATGGGTCTCTATGGTCTCTATTGGTCTCTATGGTCTCTGTGGGTCTCTATGGGTCTCTATGGTCTCTGTGGGTCTCTATGGTCTCTGTGGGTCTCTATGGGTCTCTATGGGTCTCTATGGTCTCTATTGGTCTCTATGGTCTCTATGGTCTCTATGGTCTCTATGGTCCCTTTAGGTGTCTATGGTCTCTGTGGTCTCTGTGGGTCTCTATGGTCTCTATGGTCTGTAGGTGTCTATGGTCTCTGTGGGACTCTATGGGTCTCTATGGTCTCTATGGGTCTCTATGGGTCTCTATGGTCTCTATGGGTCTCTATGGTCTCTATGGTCTCTGTGGGTCTCTATGGTCTATGTGGTCTCTATGGTCTGTATGGGTCTCTATGGTCTCTATGGTCTCTATGGTCTCTGTGGGTCTCTATGGGTCCTTATGTTCTCCATGGTCTCTATGGTCTCTGTGGGTCTCTATTGGTCTCTATGGTCTCTATGGTCTCTATGGTCTCTATGGTCCCTTTAGGTGTCTATGGTCTCTGTGGTCTCTGTGGGTCTCTATGGTCTCTATGGTCTGTAGGTGTCTATGGTCTCTGTGGGTCTCTATGGGTCTCTATGGTCTCTATGGGTCTCTATGGGTCTCTATGGTCTCTATGGGTCTCTATGGTCTCTATGGTCTCTGTGGGTCTCTATGGTCTCTGTGGGTCTCTATGGTCTATGTGGTCTCTATGGTCTGTATGGGTCTCTATGGTCTCTATGGTCTCTATGGTCTCTGTGGGTCTCTATGGGTCCTTATGTTCTCCATGGTCTCTATGGTCTCTGTGGGTCTCTATGGTCTCTATGGTCTAGATGGTCTCTGTAGGTCTCTATGGTCTCTGTGGGTCTCTATGGGTCTCTATGGTCTCCATGGTCTCGATGGTCTCTATGGTCTCTATGGGTCTCTATGGTCTCTATGGTCTCTGTGGGTCTCTATGGTCTCTATGGTCTCTATGGTCTCTGTGGGTCTCTATGGGTCTCTATGGTCTCTATGGGTCTCTATGGTCTCTGTGGGTCTCTATGGGTCTCTATGGTCTCTGTGGGGCTCTATGGTCTCTGTGGGTCTCTATGGGTCTCTATGGTCTCCATGGTCTCGATGGTCTCGATGGTCTCTATGGGTCTCTATGGTCTCTATTGTCTCTGTGGGTCTCTGTGGTCTCTATGGTCTCTATGGTCTCTGTTGGTCTCTATGGGTCCCTATGGTCTCTATGGGTCTCTATGGTCTCTGTGGGTCTCTATGGGTCTCTATGGTCTCTGTGGGTCTCTATGGTCTCTGTGGGTCTCTATGGGTCTCTATGGGTCTCTATGGTCTCTATTGGTCTCTATGGTCTCTATGGTCTCTATGGTCTCTATGGTCCCTTTAGGTGTCTATGGTCTCTGTGGTCTCTGTGGGTCTCTATGGTCTCTATGGTCTGTAGGTGTCTATGGTCTCTGTGGGTCTCTATGGGTCTCTATGGTCTCTATGGGTCTCTATGGGTCTCTATGGTCTCTATGGGTCTCTATGGTCTCTATGGTCTCTGTGGGTCTCTATGGTCTCTGTGGGTCTCTATGGTCTATGTGGTCTCTATGGTCTGTATGGGTCTCTATGGTCTCTATGGTCTCTATGGTCTCTGTGGGTCTCTATGGATCCTTATGTTCTCCATGGTCTCTATGGTCTCTGTGGGTCTCTATGGTCTCAATGGTCTCTATGGTCTCTGTGGGTCTCTATGGTCTCTATGGTCTTTGTGGGTCTCTATGGTCTCTGTGAGTCTCTATGGGTCTCTATCGTCTCTATGGGTCTCTATGTTCTCCATGGTCTGTATGGTCTCTGTGGGTCTCTATGGTCTCTATGGTCTCTATGGTCTCTGTGGGTCTCTATGGTCTCTGTGCGTCTCTATGGGTCTCTATGGTCTCTATGGGTCTCTATGGTCTCTGTGGGGCTCTATGGTCTCTGTGGGTTTCTATGGGTCTCTATGGTCTCCATGGTCTCGATGGTCTCGATGGTCTCTATGGGTCTCTATGGTCTCTATGGTCTCTGTGGGTCTCTGTGGTCTCTATGGTCTCTATGGTCTCTGTTGGTCTCTATGGGTCTCTATGGTCTCTATGGTCTCTATGGTCTCTGTGGGTCTCTATGGGTCCTTATGTTCTCCATGGTCTCTATGGTCTCTGTGGGTCTCTATGGTCTCTATGGTCTCTATGGTCTCTGTGGGTCTCTATGGTCTCTGTGGTCTCTGTGGGTCTCTATGGTCTCTGTGAGTCTCTATGGGTCTCTATCGTCTCTATGGGTCTCTATGTTCTCCATGGTCTGTATGGTCTCTGTGGGTCTCTATGGTCTCTATGGTCTAGGTGGTCTCTGTGGGTCTCTATGGTCTCTGTGGGTCTCTATGGGTCTCTATGGTCTCTATGGGTCTCTATGGTCTCTGTGGGTCTCTATGGATCTCTATGGTCTCTGTGGGGCTCTATGGTCTCTGTGGGTCTCTATGGGTCTCTATGGTCTCTATGGTCTCTATGGTCTAGGTGGTCTCTGTGGGTCTCTATGGTCTCTGTGGGTCTCTATGGTCTCTATGGTCTAGATGGTCTCTGTAGGTCTCTATGGTCTCTGTGGGTCTCTATGGGTCTCTATGGTCTCCATGGTCTCGATGGTCTCTATGGTCTCTATGGGTCTCTATGGTCTCTGTGGGTCTCTATGGGTCTCTATGGTCTCTATGGGTCTCTATGGTCTCTGTGGGTCTCTATGGGTCTCTATGGTCTCTGTGGGGCTCTATGGTCTCTGTGGGTCTCTATGGGTCTCTATGTTCTCCATGGTCTCGATGGTCTCGATGGTCTCTATGGGTCTCTATGGTCTCTATTGTCTCTGTGGGTCTCTGTGGTCTCTATGGTCTCTATGGTCTCTGTTGGTCTCTATGGGTCCCTATGGTCTCTATGGGTCTCTATGTTCTCTGTGGGTCTCTATGGGTCTCTATGGTCTCTGTGGGTCTCTATGGTCTCTGTGGGTCTCTATGGGTCTCTATGGGTCTCTATGGTCTCTATTGGTCTGTATGGTCTCTATGGTCTCTATGGTCTCTATGGACCCTTTAGGTGTCTATGGTCTCTGTGGTCTCTGTGGGTCTCTATGGTCTCTATGGTCTGTAGGTGTCTATGGTCTCTGTGGGTCTCTATGGGTCTCTATGGTCTCCATGGTCTCGATGGTCTCTATGGTCTCTATGGGTCTCTATGGTCTCTATGGTCTCTGTGGGTCTCTATGGTCTCTATGGTCTCTATGGTCTCTGTGGGTCTCTATGGGTCTCTATGGTCTCTATGGGTCTCTATGGTCTCTGTGGGTCTCTATGGGTCTCTATGGTCTCTGTGGGGCTCTATGGTCTCTGTGGGTCTCTATGGGTCTCTATGGTCTCCATGGTCTCGATGGTCTCGATGGTCTCTATGGGTCTCTATGGTCTCTATGGTCTCTGTGGGTCTCTGTGGTCTCTACGGTCTCTATGGTGTCTGTTGGTCTCTATGGGTCTCTATGGTCTCTATGGGTCTCTATGGTCTCTGTGGGTCTCTATGGGTCTCTATGGTCTCTATGGTCTCTATTGGTCTCTATGGTCTCTATGGTCTCTATGGTCCCTTTAGGTGTCTATGGTCTCTGTGGTCTCTGTGGGTCTCTATGGTCTCTATGGTCTGTAGGTGTCTATGGTCTCTGTGGGTCTCTATGGGTCTCTATGGTCTCTATGGGTCTCTATGGGTCTCTATGGTCTCTATGGGTCTCTATGGTCTCTATGGTCTCTGTGGGTCTCTATGGTCTCTGTGGGTCTCTATGGTCTATGTGGTCTCTATGGTCTGTATGGGTCTCTATGGTCTCTATGGTCTCTATGGTCTCTGTGGGTCTCTATGGGTCCTTATGGTCTCCATGGTCTCTATGGTCTCTGTGGGTCTCTATGGTCTCTATGGTCTCTATGGTCTCTGTGGGTCTCTATGGTCTCTATGGTCTCTCTGGGTCTCTATGGTCTCTGTGAGTCTCTATGGGTCTCTATCGTCTCTATGGGTCTCTATGTACTCCATGGTCTGTATGGTCTCTGTGGGTCTCTATGGTCTCTATGGTCTAGATGGTCTCTGTAGGTCTCTATGGTCTCTGTGGGTCTCTATGGGTCTCTATGGTCTCCATGGTCTCGATGGTCTCTATGGTCTCTATGGGTCTCTATGGTCTCTATGGTCTCTGTGGGTCTCTATGGTCTCTATGGTCTCTATGGTCTCTGTGGGTCTCTATGGGTCTCTATGGTCTCTATGGGTCTCTATGGTCTCTGTGGGTCTCTATGGGTCTCTATGGTCTCTGTGGGGCTCTATGGTCTCTGTGGGTCTCTATGGGTCTCTATGGTCTCCATGGTCTCGATGGTCTCGATGGTCTCTATGGGTCTCTATGGTCTCTATTGTCTCTGTGGGTCTCTGTGGTCTCTATGGTCTCTATGGTCTCTGTTGGTCTCTATGGGTCCCTATGGTCTCTATGGGTCTCTATGGTCTCTGTGGGTCTCTATGGGTCTCTATGGTCTCTGTGGGTCTCTATGGTCTCTGTGGGTCTCTATGGGTCTCTATGGGTCTCTATGGTCTCTATTGGTCTCTATGGTCTCTATGGTCTCTATGGTCTCTATGGTCCCTTTAGGTGTCTATGGTCTCTGTGGTCTCTGTGGGTCTCTATGGTCTCTATGGTCTGTAGGTGTCTATGGTCTCTGTGGGTCTCTATGGGTCTCTATGGTCTCTATGGGTCTCTATGGGTCTCTATGGTCTCTATGGGTCTCTATGGTCTCTATGGTCTCTGTGGGTCTCTATGGTCTCTGTGGGTCTCTATGGTCTATGTGGTCTCTATGGTCTGTATGGGTCTCTATGGTCTCTATGGTCTCTATGGTCTCTGTGGGTCTCTATGGATCCTTATGTTCTCCATGGTCTCTATGGTCTCTGTGGGTCTCTATGGTCTCTATGGTCTCTATGGTCTCTGTGGGTCTCTATGGTCTCTATGGTCTTTGTGGGTCTCTATGGTCTCTGTGAGTCTCTATGGGTCTCTATCGTCTCTATGGGTCTCTATGTTCTCCATGGTCTGTATGGTCTCTGTGGGTCTCTATGGTCTCTATGGTCTCTATGGTCTCTGTGGGTCTCTATGGTCTCTGTGCGTCTCTATGGGTCTCTATGGTCTCTATGGGTCTCTATGGTCTCTGTGGGGCTCTATGGTCTCTGTGGGTTTCTATGGGTCTCTATGGTCTCCATGGTCTCGATGGTCTCGATGGTCTCTATGGGTCTCTATGGTCTCTATGGTCTCTGTGGGTCTCTGTGGTCTCTATGGTCTCTATGGTCTCTGTTGGTCTCTATGGGTCTCTATGGTCTCTATGGTCTCTATGGTCTCTGTGGGTCTCTATGGGTCCTTATGTTCTCCATGGTCTCTATGGTCTCTGTGGGTCTCTATGGTCTCTATGGTCTCTATGGTCTCTGTGGGTCTCTATGGTCTCTGTGGTCTCTGTGGGTCTCTATGGTCTCTGTGAGTCTCTATGGGTCTCTATCGTCTCTATGGGTCTCTATGTTCTCCATGGTCTGTATGGTCTCTGTGGGTCTCTATGGTCTCTATGGTCTAGGTGGTCTCTGTGGGTCTCTATGGTCTCTGTGGGTCTCTATGGGTCTCTATGGTCTCTATGGGTCTCTATGGTCTCTGTGGGTCTCTATGGATCTCTATGGTCTCTGTGGGGCTCTATGGTCTCTGTGGGTCTCTATGGGTCTCTATGGTCTCTATGGTCTCTATGGTCTAGGTGGTCTCTGTGGGTCTCTATGGTCTCTGTGGGTCTCTATGGTCTCTATGGTCTCTGTGGGTCTCTATGGTCTATGTGGTCTCTATGGTCTGTATGGGTCTCTATGGTCTCTATGGTCTCTATGGTCTCTGTGGGTCTCTATGGTCTCTGTGGGTCTCTATGGTCTATGTGGTCTCTATGGTCTCTATGGGTCTCTATGGTCTCTATGGGTCTCTATGGTCTCTGTGGGTCTCTATGGGTCTCTATGGTCTCTGTGGGTCTCTATGGTCTCTGTGGGTCTCTATGGGTCTCTATGGGTCTCTATGGTCTCTATTGGTCTCTATGGTCTCTATGGTCTCTATGGTTTCTGTGGGTCTCTATGGTCTCTGTGGGTCTCTATGGGTCTCTATGGGTCTCTATGGTCTCTATGGTCTCTATGGTCTTTATGGGTCTCTGTGGGTCTCTATGGTCTCTGTGGTCTCTATGGTCTCCCTGGTCTCTATTGTCTCTATGTGTCTCTATGGTCTTTATGGGTCTCTATGGTCTCTGTGGGTCTCTATGGTCTCTGTGGTTATCTATGGGTCTCTATGGTCTCTATGGGTCTCTATGGTCTCTGTGGGTCTCTATGGTCTCTATGGTCTCTATGGTCTCTGTGGGTCTCTATGGGTCTCTATGGTCTCTATGGGTCTCTATGGTCTCTGTGGGTCTCTATGGGTCTCTATGGTCTCTGTGGGTCTCTGTGGTCTCTGTGGGTCTCTATGGGTCTCTATGGGTCTCTATGGTCTCTATGGCTCTCTATGGTCTCTATGGTCTCTATGGTCCCTATGGGTCTCTATGGTCTCTATGGTCTCTGTGGTCTCTATGGTCTCTATGGTCTCTGTGGGTCTCTATGGTCTCTATGGTCTCTGTGGGTCTCTATGGTCTTTATGGGTCTCTATGGTCTCTGTGGTCTCTCTGGTCTCTATGGTCTCTGTGGGTCTCTATGGTCTCTATGGTCTCTATGTGTCTCTATGGTCTTTATGGGTCTCTATAGTCTCTGTGGGTGTCTATGGTCTCTGTGGGTCTCTATGGGTCTCTATGGTCTCTATGGGTCTCTATGGGTCTCTATGGTCTCCATGGTCTCGATGGTCTCTATGGTCTCTATGGGTCTCTATGGTCTCTATGGTCTCTGTGGGTCTCTATGGTCTCTATGGTCTCTATGGTCTCTGTGGGTCTCTATGGGTCTCTATGGTCTCTATGGGTCTCTATGGTCTCTATGGTCTCTATGGTCTCTATGGGTGTCTATGGTCTCTATGGTCTCTATGGTCCCTATGGGTCTCTATGGTCTCTATGGTCTCTGTGGGTCTCTATGGTCTAGGTGGTCTCTATGGTCTCTATGGTCTCTGTGGGTCTCTATGGTCTCTATGGGTCTCTATGGTCTCTGTGGGTCTCTATGGTCTCTATGGGTCTCTATGGTCTCTGTGGGTCTCTATGGTCTCTGTTGTCTCTATGGTCTCTATGGTCTCTGTGGGTCTCTATGGTCTCTATGGTCTGTAGGTCTCTATGGTCTCTGTGGGTCTCTATGGGTCTCTATGGTCTCTATGGGTCTCTATGGGTCTCTATGGTCTCTATAGGTCTCTATGGTCTCTATGGTCTCTGTGGGTCTCTATGGGTCTCTATAACCTCTATGGGTCTCTATGGTCTCTATGGGTCTCTATGGTCTCTGTGGGTCTCTATGTTCTCTATGGTCTCTGTGGGTCTCTATGGTCTCTGTGGGTCTGTATGGGTCTCTATGGCCTCTATGGGTCTCTATGGTCTCTATGGATCTCTATGGTCTCTATGGTCTCTATGGTCTCTGTGGGTCTCTATGGTCTCTATGGTCTCTGTGGGTCTCTATGGTCTCTGTGGGTCTCTATGGTCTATGTGGTCTCTATGGTCTGTATGGGTCTCTATGGTCTCTATGGTCTCTATGGTCTCTGTGGGTCTCTATGGGTCCTTATGTTCTCCATGGTCTCTATGGTCTCTGTGGGTCTCTATGGTCTCTATGGTCTCTATGGTCTCTGTGGGTCTCTATGGTCTCTATGGTCTCTGTGGGTCTCTATGGTCTCTGTGAGTCTCTATGGGTCTCTATTGTCTCTATGGGTCTCTATGTTCTCCATGGTCTGTATGGTCTCTGTGGGTCTCTATGGTCTCTATGGTCTAGATGGTCTCTGTGGGTCTCTATGGTCTCTGTGGGTCTCTATGGGTCTCTATGGTCTCTATGGGTCTCTGTGGTCTCTATGGTCTCTGTGGGGCTCCATGGTCTCTGTGGGTCTCTATGGGTCTCTATGGTCTCCATGGTCTCGATGGTCTCTGTGGACTCTATGGGTCTCTATGGTCTCTATGGTCTCTGTGGGTCTCTATGGTCTCTATGGTCTCTATGGTCTCTGTGGGTCTCTATGGGTCTCTATGGTCTCTATGGGTCTCTATGGTCTCTGTGGGTCTCTATGGGTCTCTATGGTCTCTGTGGGTCTCTATGGTCTCTGTGGGTCTCTATGGGTCTCTATGGGTCTCTATGGTCTCTATGGTCTCTGTGGGTCTCTATGGGTCTCTATGGGTCTCTATGGTCTCTATGGGTCTCTATGGTCTCTATGGTCTCTATGGTCCCTTTAGGTGTCTATGGTCTCTGTGGTCTCTGTGGGTCTCTATGGTCTCTGTGGTTTGTAGGTGTCTATGGTCTCTGTGGGTCTCTATGGGTCTCTATGGTCTCTATGGGTCTCTATGGGTCTCTATGGTCTCTATGGGTCTCTATGGTCTCTATGGTCTCTGTGGGTCTCTATGGTCTCTGTGGGTCTCTATGGTCTATGTGGTCTCTATGGTCTCTATGGTCTCTATGGTCTCTGTGGGTCTCTATGGTCTCTGTGCGTCTCTATGGGTCTCTATGGTCTCTATGGGTCTCTATGGTCTCTGTGGGGCTCTATGGTCTCTGTGGGTCTCTATGGGTCTCTATGGTCTCCATGGTCTCGATGGTCTCGATGGTCTCTATGGGTCTCTATGGTCTCTATGGTCTCTGTGGGTCTCTGTGGTCTCTATGGTCTCTGTTGGTCTCTATGGGTCTCTATGGTCTCTATGGGTCTCTATGGTCTCTGTGGGTCTCTATGGGTCTCTATGGTCTCTGTGGGTCTCTATGGTCTCTGTGGGTCTCTATGGGTCTTTATGGGTCTCTATGGTCTCTATTGGTCTCTATGGTCTCTATGGTCTCTATGGTCTCTATGGTCTCTATGGTCCCTTTAGGTGTCTATGGTCTCTGTGGTCTCTGTGGGTCTCTATGGTCTCTATGGTCTGTAGGTGTCTATGGTCTCTGTGGGTCTCTATGGGTCTCTATGGTCTCTATGGGTCTCTATGGGTCTCTATGGTCTCTATGGGTCTCTATGGTCTCTATGGTCTCTGTGGGTCTCTATGGTCTATGTGGTCTCTATGGTCTGTATGGGTCTCTATGGTCTCTATGGTCTCTATGGTCTCTGTGGGTCTCTATGGGTCCTTATGTTCTCCATGGTCTCTATGGTCTCTGTGGGTCTCTATGGTCTCTATGGTCTCTATGGTCTCTGTGGGTCTCTATGGTCTCTGTGAGTCTCTATGTGTCTCTATCGTCTCTATGGGTCTCTATGTTCTCCATGGTCTGTATGGTCTCTGTGGGTCTCTATGGTCTCTATGGTCTAGATGGTCTCTGTGGGTCTCTATGGTCTCTGTGGGTCTCTATGGGTCTCTATGGTCTCTATGGGTCTCTGTGGCATCTATGGTCTCTGTGGGGCTCCATGGTCTCTGTGGGTCTCTATGGGTCTCTATGGTCTCCATGGTCTCGATGGTCTCTATGGTCTCTATGGGTCTCTATGGTCTCTATGGTCTCTGTGGGTCTCTATGGTCTCTATGGTCTCTATGGTCTCTGTGGGTCTCTATGGGTCTCTATGGTCTCTATGGGTCTCTATGGTCTCTGTGGGTCTCTATGGGTCTCTATGGTCTCTGTGGGGCTCTATGGTCTCTGTGGGTCTCTATGGGTCTCTATGGTCTCCATGGTCTCGATGGTCTCGATGGTCTCTATGGGTCTCTATGGTCTCTATGGTCTCTGTGGGTCTCTGTGGTCTCTATGGTCTCTATGGTCTCTGTTGGTCTCTATGGGTCTCTATGGTCTCTATGGGTCTCTATGGTCTCTGTGGGTCTCTATGGGTCTCTATGGTCTCTGTGGGTCTCTATGGTCTCTGTGGGTCTCTATGGGTCTCTATGGGTCTCTATGGTCTCTATTGGTCTCTATGGTCTCTATGGTCTCTATGGTCTGTAGGTGTCTATGGTCTCTGTGGGTCTCTATGGGTCTCTATGGTCTCTGTGGGTCTCTATGATCTATGTGGTCTCTATGGTCTGTATGGGTCTCTAAGGTCTCTATGGTCTCTATGGTCTCTGTGGGTCTCTATGGGTCCTTATGTTCTCCATGGTCTCTATGGTCTCTGTGGGTCTCTATGGTCTCTATGGTCTCTATGGTCTCTGTGGGTCTCTATGGTCTCTATGGTCTCTGTGGGTCTCTATGGTCTCTGTGAGTCTCTATGGGTCTCTATCGTCTCTATGGGTCTCGATGTTCTCCATGGTCTGTGTGGTCTCTGTGGGTCTCTATGGTCTCTATGGTCTCTATGGTCTCTGTGGGTCTCTATGGTCTCTGTGCGTCTCTATGGGTCTCTATGGTCTCTATGGGTCTCTATGGTCTCTGTGGGGCTCTATGGTCTCTGTGGGTCTCTATGGGTCTCTATGGTCTCCATGGTCTCGATGGTCTCGATGGTCTCTATGGGTCTCTATGGTCTCTATGGTCTCTGTGGGTCTCTATGGTCTCTATGGTCTCTATGGTCTCTGTTGGTCTCTATGGGTCTCTATGGTCTCTATTGGTCTCTATGGTCTCTGTGGGTCTCTATGGGTCTCTATGGTCTCTGTGGGTCTCTATGGTCTCTGTGGGTCTCTATGGGTCTCTATGGGTCTCTATGGTCTCTATTGGTCTCTATGGTCTCTATGGTCTCTATGGTCTCTATGGTCCCTTTAGGTGTCTATGGTCTCTGTGGTCTCTGTGGGTCTCTATGGTCTCTATGGTCTGTAGGTGTCTATGGTCTCTGTGGGACTCTATGGGTCTCTATGGTCTCTATGGGTCTCTATGGGTCTCTATGGTCTCTATGGGTCTCTATGGTCTCTATGGTCTCTGTGGGTCTCTATGGTCTATGTGGTCTCTATGGTCTGTATGGGTCTCTATGGTCTCTATGGTCTCTATGGTCTCTGTGGGTCTCTATGGGTCCTTATGTTCTCCATGGTCTCTATGGTCTCTGTGGGTCTCTATTGGTCTCTATGGTCTCTATGGTCTCTATGGTCTCTATGGTCCCTTTAGGTGTCTATGGTCTCTGTGGTCTCTGTGGGTCTCTATGGTCTCTATGGTCTGTAGGTGTCTATGGTCTCTGTGGGTCTCTATGGGTCTCTATGGTCTCTATGGGTCTCTATGGGTCTCTATGGTCTCTATGGGTCTCTATGGTCTCTATGGTCTCTGTGGGTCTCTATGGTCTCTGTGGGTCTCTATGGTCTATGTGGTCTCTATGGTCTGTATGGGTCTCTATGGTCTCTATGGTCTCTATGGTCTCTGTGGGTCTCTATGGGTCCTTATGTTCTCCATGGTCTCTATGGTCTCTGTGGGTCTCTATGGTCTCTATGGTCTCTATGGTCTCTGTGGGTCTCTATGGTCTCTATGGTCTCTGTGGGTCTCTATGGTCTCTGTGAGTCTCTATGGGTCTCTATTGTCTCTATGGGTCTCTATGTTCTCCATGGTCTGTATGGTCTCTGTGGACTCTATGGGTCTCTATGGTCTCTATGGTCTCTGTGGGTCTCTATGGTCTCTATGGTCTCTATGGTCTCTGTGGGTCTCTATGGGTCTCTATGGTCTCTATGGGTCTCTATGGTCTCTGTGGGTCTCTATGGGTCTCTATGGTCTCTGTGGGTCTCTATGGTCTCTGTGGGTCTCTATGGGTCTCTATGGGTCTCTATGGTCTCTATGGTCTCTGTGGGTCTCTATGGGTCTCTATGGGTCTCTATGGTCTCTATGGGTCTCTATGGTCTCTATGGTCTCTGTGGTCCCTTTAGGTGTCTATGGTCTCTGTGGTCTCTGTGGGTCTCTATGGTCTCTGTGGTTTGTAGGTGTCTATGGTCTCTGTGGGTCTCTATGGGTCTCTATGGTCTCTATGGGTCTCTATGGGTCTCTATGGTCTCTATGGGTCTCTATGGTCTCTATGGTCTCTGTGGGTCTCTATGGTCTCTGTGGGTCTCTATGGTCTATGTGGTCTCTATGGTCTCTATGGTCTCTATGGTCTCTGTGGGTCTCTATGGTCTCTGTGCGTCTCTATGGGTCTCTATGGTCTCTATGGGTCTCTATGGTCTCTGTGGGGCTCTATGGTCTCTGTGGGTCTCTATGGGTCTCTATGGTCTCCATGGTCTCGATGGTCTCGATGGTCTCTATGGGTCTCTATGGTCTCTATGGTCTCTGTGGGTCTCTGTGGTCTCTATGGTCTCTGTTGGTCTCTATGGGTCTCTATGGTCTCTATGGGTCTCTATGGTCTCTGTGGGTCTCTATGGGTCTCTATGGTCTCTGTGGGTCTCTATGGTCTCTGTGGGTCTCTATGGGTCTCTATGGGTCTCTATGGTCTCTATTGGTCTCTATGGTCTCTATGGTCTCTATGGTCTCTATGGTCTCTATGGTCCCTTTAGGTGTCTATGGTCTCTGTGGTCTCTGTGGGTCTCTATGGTCTCTATGGTCTGTAGGTGTCTATGGTCTCTGTGGGTCTCTATGGGTCTCTATGGTCTCTATGGGTCTCTATGGGTCTCTATGGTCTCTATGGGTCTCTATGGTCTCTATGGTCTCTGTGGGTCTCTATGGTCTCTGTGGGTCTCTATGGTCTATGTGGTCTCTATGGTCTGTATGGGTCTCTATGGTCTCTATGGTCTCTATGGTCTCTGTGGGTCTCTATGGGTCCTTATGTTCTCCATGGTCTCTATGGTCTCTGTGGGTCTCTATGGTCTCTATGGTCTCTATGGTCTCTGTGGGTCTCTATGGTCTCTGTGAGTCTCTATGGGTCTCTATCGTCTCTATGGGTCTCTATGTTCTCCATGGTCTGTATGGTCTCTGTGGGTCTCTATGGTCTCTATGGTCTAGATGGTCTCTGTGGGTCTCTATGGTCTCTGTGGGTCTCTATGGGTCTCTATGGTCTCTATGGGTCTCTGTGGCATCTATGGTCTCTGTGGGGCTCCATGGTCTCTGTGGGTCTCTATGGGTCTCTATGGTCTCCATGGTCTCGATGGTCTCTATGGTCTCTATGGGTCTCTATGGTCTCTATGGTCTCTGTGGGTCTCTATGGTCTCTATGGTCTCTATGGTCTCTGTGGGTCTCTATGGGTCTCTATGGTCTCTATGGGTCTCTATGGTCTCTGTGGGTCTCTATGGGTCTCTATGGTCTCTGTGGGGCTCTATGGTCTCTGTGGGTCTCTATGGGTCTCTATGGTCTCCATGGTCTCGATGGTCTCGATGGTCTCTATGGGTCTCTATGGTCTCTATGGTCTCTGTGGGTCTCTGTGGTCTCTATGGTCTCTATGGTCTCTGTTGGTCTCTATGGGTCTCTATGGTCTCTATGGGTCTCTATGGTCTCTGTGGGTCTCTATGGGTCTCTATGGTCTCTGTGGGTCTCTATGGTCTCTGTGGGTCTCTATGGGTCTCTATGGGTCTCTATGGTCTCTATTGGTCTCTATGGTCTCTATGGTCTCTATGGTCTGTAGGTGTCTATGGTCTCTGTGGGTCTCTATGGGTCTCTATGGTCTCTGTGGGTCTCTATGATCTATGTGGTCTCTATGGTCTGTATGGGTCTCTAAGGTCTCTATGGTCTCTATGGTCTCTGTGGGTCTCTATGGGTCCTTATGTTCTCCATGGTCTCTATGGTCTCTGTGGGTCTCTATGGTCTCTATGGTCTCTATGGTCTCTGTGGGTCTCTATGGTCTCTATGGTCTCTGTGGGTCTCTATGGTCTCTGTGAGTCTCTATGGGTCTCTATCGTCTCTATGGGTCTCGATGTTCTCCATGGTCTGTGTGGTCTCTGTGGGTCTCTATGGTCTCTATGGTCTCTATGGTCTCTGTGGGTCTCTATGGTCTCTGTGCGTCTCTATGGGTCTCTATGGTCTCTATGGGTCTCTATGGTCTCTGTGGGGCTCTATGGTCTCTGTGGGTCTCTATGGGTCTCTATGGTCTCCATGGTCTCGATGGTCTCTATGGGTCTCTATGGTCTCTATGGTCTCTGTGGGTCTCTATGGTCTCTATGGTCTCTATGGTCTCTGTTGGTCTCTATGGGTCTCTATGGTCTCTATTGGTCTCTATGGTCTCTGTGGGTCTCTATGGGTCTCTATGGTCTCTGTGGGTCTCTATGGTCTCTGTGGGTCTCTATGGGTCTCTATGGGTCTCTATGGTCTCTATTGGTCTCTATGGTCTCTATGGTCTCTATGGTCTCTATGGTCCCTTTAGGTGTCTATGGTCTCTGTGGTCTCTGTGGGTCTCTATGGTCTCTATGGTCTGTAGGTGTCTATGGTCTCTGTGGGTCTCTATGGGTCTCTATGGTCTCTATGGGTCTCTATGGGTCTCTATGGTCTCTATGGGTCTCTATGGTCTCTATGGTCTCTGTGGGTCTCTATGGTCTATGTGGTCTCTATGGTCTGTATGGGTCTCTATGGTCTCTATGGTCTCTATGGTCTCTGTGGGTCTCTATGGGTCCTTATGTTCTCCATGGTCTCTATGGTCTCTGTGGGTCTCTATTGGTCTCTATGGTCTCTATGGTCTCTATGGTCTCTATGGTCCCTTTAGGTGTCTATGGTCTCTGTGGTCTCTGTGGGTCTCTATGGTCTCTATGGTCTGTAGGTGTCTATGGTCTCTGTGGGTCTCTATGGGTCTCTATGGTCTCTATGGGTCTCTATGGGTCTCTATGGTCTCTATGGGTCTCTATGGTCTCTATGGTCTCTGTGGGTCTCTATGGTCTATGTGGTCTCTATGGTCTGTATGGGTCTCTATGGTCTCTATGGTCTCTATGGTCTCTGTGGGTCTCTATGGGTCCTTATGTTCTCCATGGTCTCTATGGTCTCTGTGGGTCTCTATGGTCTCTATGGTCTCTATGGTCTCTGTGGGTCTCTATGGTCTCTGTGAGTCTCTATGGGTCTCTATCGTCTCTATGGGTCTCTATGTTCTCCATGGTCTGTATGGTCTCTGTGGGTCTCTATGGTCTCTATGGTCTAGATGGTCTCTGTGGGTCTCTATGGTCTCTGTGGGTCTCTATGGGTCTCTATGGTCTCTATGGGTCTCTGTGGCATCTATGGTCTCTGTGGGGCTCCATGGTCTCTGTGGGTCTCTATGGGTCTCTATGGTCTCCATGGTCTCGATGGTCTCTATGGTCTCTATGGGTCTCTATGGTCTCTATGGTCTCTGTGGGTCTCTATGGTCTCTATGGTCTCTATGGTCTCTGTGGGTCTCTATGGGTCTCTATGGTCTCTATGGGTCTCTATGGTCTCTGTGGGTCTCTATGGGTCTCTATGGTCTCTGTGGGGCTCTATGGTCTCTGTGGGTCTCTATGGGTCTCTATGGTCTCCATGGTCTCGATGGTCTCGATGGTCTCTATGGGTCTCTATGGTCTCTATGGTCTCTGTGGGTCTCTGTGGTCTCTATGGTCTCTATGGTCTCTGTTGGTCTCTATGGGTCTCTATGGTCTCTATGGGTCTCTATGGTCTCTGTGGGTCTCTATGGGTCTCTATGGTCTCTGTGGGTCTCTATGGTCTCTGTGGGTCTCTATGGGTCTCTATGGCTCTCTATGGTCTCTATTGGTCTCTATGGTCTCTATGGTCTCTATGGTCTGTAGGTGTCTATGGTCTCTGTGGGTCTCTATGGGTCTCTATGGTCTCTGTGGGTCTCTATGATCTATGTGGTCTCTATGGTCTGTATGGGTCTCTAAGGTCTCTATGGTCTCTATGGTCTCTGTGGGTCTCTATGGGTCCTTATGTTCTCCATGGTCTCTATGGTCTCTGTGGGTCTCTATGGTCTCTATGGTCTCTATGGTCTCTGTGGGTCTCTATGGTCTCTATGGTCTCTGTGGGTCTCTATGGTCTCTGTGAGTCTCTATGGGTCTCTATCGTCTCTATGGGTCTCGATGTTCTCCATGGTCTGTGTGGTCTCTGTGGGTCTCTATGGTCTCTATGGTCTCTATGGTCTCTGTGGGTCTCTATGGTCTCTGTGCGTCTCTATGGGTCTCTATGGTCTCTGTGGGTCTCTATGGTCTCTGTGGGGCTCTATGGTCTCTGTGGGTCTCTATGGGTCTCTATGGTCTCCATGGTCTCGATGGTCTCGATGGTCTCTATGGGTCTCTATGGTCTCTATGGTCTCTGTGGGTCTCTATGGTCTCTATGGTCTCTATGGTCTCTGTTGGTCTCTATGGGTCTCTATGGTCTCTATTGGTCTCTATGGTCTCTGTGGGTCTCTATGGGTCTCTATGGTCTCTGTGGGTCTCTATGGTCTCTGTGGGTCTCTATGGGTCTCTATGGGTCTCTATGGTCTCTATTGGTCTCTATGGTCTCTATGGTCTCTATGGTCTCTATGGTCCCTTTAGGTGTCTATGGTCTCTGTGGTCTCTGTGGGTCTCTATGGTCTCTATGGTCTGTAGGTGTCTATGGTCTCTGTGGGTCTCTATGGGTCTCTATGGTCTCTATGGGTCTCTATGGGTCTCTATGGTCTCTATGGGTCTCTATGGTCTCTATGGTCTCTGTGGGTCTCTATGGTCTATGTGGTCTCTATGGTCTGTATGGGTCTCTATGGTCTCTATGGTCTCTATGGTCTCTGTGGGTCTCTATGGGTCCTTATGTTCTCCATGGTCTCTATGGTCTCTGTGGGTCTCTATTGGTCTCTATGGTCTCTATGGTCTCTATGGTCTCTATGGTCCCTTTAGGTGTCTATGGTCACTGTGGTCTCTGTGGGTCTCTATGGTCTCTATGGTCTGTAGGTGTCTATGGTCTCTGTGGGTCTCTATGGGTCTCTATGGTCTCTATGGGTCTCTATGGGTCTCTATGGTCTCTATGGGTCTCTATGGTCTCTATGGTCTCTGTGGGTCTCTATGGTCTCTGTGGGTCTCTATGGTCTATGTGGTCTCTATGGTCTGTATGGGTCTCTATGGTCTCTATGGTCTCTATGGTCTCTGTGGGTCTCTATGGGTCCTTATGTTCTCCATGGTCTCTATGGTCTCTGTGGGTCTCTATGGTCTCTATGGTCTCTATGGTCTCTGTGGGTCTCTATGGTCTCTATGGTCTCTGTGGGTCTCTATGGTCTCTGTGAGTCTCTATGGGTCTCTATTGTCTCTATGGGTCTCTATGTTCTCCATGGTCTGTATGGTCTCTGTGGGTCTCTATGGTCTCTATGGTCTAGATGGTCTCTGTGGGTCTCTATGGTCTCTGTGGGTCTCTATGGGTCTCTATGGTCTCTATGGGTCTCTGTGGTCTCTATGGTCTCTGTGGGGCTCCATGGTCTCTGTGGGTCTCTATGGGTCTCTATGGTCTCCATGGTCGCGATGGTCTCTGTGGACTCTAAGGGTCTCTATGGTCTCTATGGTCTCTGTGGGTCTCTATGGTCTCTATGGTCTCTATGGTCTCTGTGGGTCTCTATGGGTCTCTATGGTTTCTATGGGTCTCTATGGTCTCTGTGGGTCTCTATGGGTCTCTATGGTCTCTGTGGGTCTCTATGGTCTCTGTGGGTCTCTATGGGTCTCTATGGGTCTCTATGGTCTCTATGGTCTCTGTGGGTCTCTATGGGTCTCTATGGGTCTCTATGGTCTCTATGGTCCCTTTAGGTGTCTATGGTCTCTGTGGTCTCTGTGGGTCTCTATGGTCTCTATGGTCTGTAGGTGTCTATGGTCTCTGTGGGTCTCTATGGGTCTCTATGGTCTCTATGGGTCTCTATGGGTCTCTATGGTCTCTATGGGTCTCTATGGTCTCTATGGTCTCTGTGGGTCTCTATGGTCTCTGTGGGTCTCTATGGTCTATGTGGTCTCTATGGTCTGTATGGGTCTCTATGGTCTCTATGGTCTCTATGGTCTCTGTGGGTCTCTATGGTCTCTGTGGGTCTCTATGGTCTATGTGGTCTCTATGGTCTGTATGGGTCTCTATGGTCTCTATGGTCTCTATGGTCTCTGTGGGTCTCTATGGGTCCTTATGTTCTCCATGGTCTCTATGGTCTCTGTGGGTCTCTATGGGTCTCTATGGTCTCTATGGTCTCTGTGAGTCTCTATGGTCTCTATGGTCTCTATGGTCTCTGTGGGTCTCTATGGGTCTCTATGGTCTCTATGGGTCTCTATGGTCTCTGTGGGTCTCTATGGGTCTCTATGGTCTCTGTGGGTCTCTATGGTCTCTGTGGGTCTCTATGGGTCTCTATGGGTCTCTATGGTCTCTATGGTCTCTGTGGGTCTCTATGGGTCTCTATGGGTCTCTATGGTCTCTATGGGTCTCTATGGTCTCTATGGTCTCTATGGGCCCTTTAGGTGTCTATGGTCTCTGTGGTCTCTGTGGGTCTCTATGGTCTCTATGGTCTGTAGGTGTCTATGGTCTCTGTGGGTCTCTATGGGTCTCTATGGTCTCTATGGGTCTCTATGGGTCTCTATGGTATCTATGGGTCTCTATGGTCTCCATGGTCTCTATGGTCTCTATGGGTCTCTCTGGTCTCTATGGTCTCTATGGTCTCTGCGGGCTCTATGGGTCTCTATGGTCTCTGTGGGTCTCTATAGGTCTCGAAGGGTCTCTATGGTCTCTATGGTCTCTGTGGGTCTCTATGGTCTCTGTGGGTCTCTATGGGTCTCTATGGTCTCTGTGGGTCTCTATGGTCTCTATGGTCTCTATGGTCTCTGTGGGTCTCTATGGGTCTCTATGGGTCTCTATGGTCTCTATGGTCTAGTGTGGGTCTCTATGGTCTCTATGGTCTCTATGTTCTCTGTGGGTCTCCATGGGTCTCTATGGTCTCTATGGGTCTCTATGGTCTCTGTGGGTCTCTATGGGTCTCTATGGTCTCTATGGGTCTCTATGGGTCTCTATGGTCTCTATGGGTCTCTATGGTCTCTATGGTCTCTGTGGGTCTCTATGGTCTCTGTGGGTCTCTATGGTCTATGTGGTCTCTATGGTCTGTATGGGTCTCTATGGTCTCTATGGTCTCTATAGTCCCTATGGGTCTCTATGGTCTCTGTGGGTCTCTATGGTCTCTGTGGTCTCTATGGTCTCTATGGTCTCTGTGGGTCTCTATGGTCTCTATGGGTCTCTATGGTCTCTGTGGGTCTCTATGGTCTCTGTTGTCTCTATGGTCTCTATGGTCTCTGTGGGTCTCTATGGTCTCTATGGTTGTAGGTCTCTATGGTCTCCGTGGGTCTCTATGGGTCGCTATGGTCTCTATGGGTCTCTGTGGGTCTCTATGATCTCTGTGGTCTCTATGGTCTCTGTGGGTCTCTATGGTCTCTATGGGTCTCTATGGTCTCTGTGGTTCTCTATGGTCTCTGTTGTCTCTATGGTCTCTATGGTCTCTATGGTCTCTATGGTCTCTGTGGGTCTCTATGGTCTCTGTGGGTCTCTATGGGTCTCTATGGCCTCTATGGGTCTCTATGGTCTCTATGGGTCTCTATGGTCTCTATGGTCTCTATGGTCTCTGTGGGTCTCTATGGGTCCTTATGTTCTCCATGGTCTCTATGGTCTCTGTGGGTCTCTATGGTCTCTGTGCGTCTCTATGGGTCTCTATGGTCTCTATGGGTCTCTATGGTCTCTGGGGGGCTCTATGGTCTCTGTGGGTCTCTATGGGTCTCTATGGTCTCCATAGTCTCGATAGTCTCGATGGTCTCTATGAGTCTCTATGGTCTCTATGGTCTCTGTGGGTCTCTGTGGTCTCTATGGTCTCTATGGTCTCTGTTGGTCTCTATGGGTCTCTATGGTCTCTATGGGTCTCTATGGTCTCTGTGGGTCTCTATGGGTCTCTATGGTCTCTGTGGGTCTCTATGGTCTCTGTGGGTCTCTATGGGTCTCTATGGGTCTCTATGGTCTCTATTGGTCTCTATGGTCTCTATGGTCTCTATGGTTTCTGTGGGTCTCTATGGTCTCTGTGGGTCTCTATGGGTCTCTATGGGTCTCTATGGTCTCTATGGTCTCTATGGTCTTTATGGGTCTCTGTGGGTCTCTATGGTCTCTGTGGTCTCTATGGTCTCCCTGGTCTCTATTGTCTCTATGTGTCTCTATGGTCTTTATGGGTCTCTATGGTCTCTGTGGGTCTCTATGGTCTCTGTGGTTATCTATGTGTCTCTATGGTCTCTATGGGTCTCTATGGTCTCTGTGGGTCTCTATGGTCTCTATGGTCTCTATGGTCTCTGTGGGTCTCTATGGGTCTCTATGGTCTCTATGGGTCTCTATGGTCTCTGTGGGTCTCTATGGGTCTCTATGGTCTCTGTGGGTCTCTGTGGTCTCTGTGGGTCTCTATGGGTCTCTATGGGTCTCTATGGTCTCTATGGCTCTCTATGGTCTCTATGGTCTCTATGGTCCCTATGGGTCTCTATGGTCTCTATGGTCTCTGTGGTCTCTATGGTCTCTATGGTCTCTGTGGGTCTCTATGGTCTCTATGGTCTCTGTGGGTCTCTATGGTCTTTATGGGTCTCTATGGTCTCTGTGGTCTCTCTGGTCTCTATGGTCTCTGTGGGTCTCTATGGTCTCTATGGTCTCTATGTGTCTCTATGGTCTTTATGGGTCTCTATAGTCTCTGTGGGTGTCTATGGTCTCTGTGGGTCTCTATGGGTCTCTATGGTCTCTATGGGTCTCTATGGGTCTCTATGGTCTCCATGGTCTCGATGGTCTCTATGGTCTCTATGGGTCTCTATGGTCTCTATGGTCTCTGTGGATCTCTATGGTCTCTATGGTCTCTATGGTCTCTGTGGGTCTCTATGGGTCTCTATGGTCTCTATGGGTCTCTATGGGTGTCTATGGTCTCTATGGTCTCTATGGTCCCTATGGGTCTCTATGGTCTCTATGGTCTCTGTGGGTCTCTATGGTCTAGGTGGTCTCTATGGTCTCTATGGTCTCTGTGGGTCTCTATGGTCTCTATGGGTCTCTATGGTCTCTGTGGGTCTCTATGGTCTCTGTTGTCTCTATGGTCTCTATGGTCTCTGTGGGTCTCTATGGTCTCTATGGTCTGTAGGTCTCTATGGTCTCTGTGGGTCTCTATGGGTCTCTATGGTCTCTATGGGTCTCTATGGGTCTCTATGGTCTCTATAGGTCTCTATGGTCTCTATGGTCTCTGTGGGTCTCTATGGGTCTCTATAACCTCTATGGGTCTCTATGGTCTCTATGGGTCTCTATGGTCTCTGTGGGTCTCTATGTTCTCTATGGTCTCTGTGGGTCTCTATGGTCTCTGTGGGTCTGTATGGGTCTCTATGGCCTCTATGGGTCTCTATGGTCTCTATGGATCTCTATGGTCTCTATGGTCTCTATGGTCTCTATGGTCTCTGTGGGTCTCTATGGTCTCTATGGTCTCTGTGGGTCTCTATGGTCTCTGTGGGTCTCTATGGTCTATGTGGTCTCTATGGTCTGTATGGGTCTCTATGGTCTCTATGGTCTCTATGGTCTCTGTGGGTCTCTATGGGTCCTTATGTTCTCCATGGTCTCTATGGTCTCTGTGGGTCTCTATGGTCTCTATGGTCTCTATGGTCTCTGTGGGTCTCTATGGTCTCTATGGTCTCTGTGGGTCTCTATGGTCTCTGTGAGTCTCTATGGGTCTCTATTGTCTCTATGGGTCTCTATGTTCTCCATGGTCTGTATGGTCTCTGTGGGTCTCTATGGTCTCTATGGTCTAGATGGTCTCTGTGGGTCTCTATGGTCTCTGTGGGTCTCTATGGGTCTCTATGGTCTCTATGGGTCTCTGTGGTCTCTATGGTCTCTGTGGGGCTCCATGGTCTCTGTGGGTCTCTATGGGTCTCTATGGTCTCCATGGTCTCGATGGTCTCTGTGGACTCTATGGGTCTCTATGGTCTCTATGGTCTCTGTGGGTCTCTATGGTCTCTATGGTCTCTATGGTCTCTGTGGGTCTCTATGGGTCTCTATGGTCTCTATGGGTCTCTATGGTCTCTGTGGGTCTCTATGGGTCTCTATGGTCTCTGTGGGTCTCTATGGTCTCTGTGGGTCTCTATGGGTCTCTATGGGTCTCTATGGTCTCTATGGTCTCTGTGGGTCTCTATGGGTCTCTATGGGTCTCTATGGTCTCTATGGGTCTCTATGGTCTCTATGGTCTCTATGGTCCCTTTAGGTGTCTATGGTCTCTGTGGTCTCTGTGGGTCTCTATGGTCTCTGTGGTTTGTAGGTGTCTATGGTCTCTGTGGGTCTCTATGGGTCTCTATGGTCTCTATGGGTCTCTATGGGTCTCTATGGTCTCTATGGGTCTCTATGGTCTCTATGGTCTCTGTGGGTCTCTATGGTCTCTGTGGGTCTCTATGGTCTATGTGGTCTCTATGGTCTGTATGGGTCTCTATGGTCTCTATGGTCTCTATGGTCTCTGTGGGTCTCTATGGTCTCTGTGGGTCTCTATGGTCTATGTGGTCTCTATGGTCTGTATGGGTCTCTATGGTCTCTATGGTCTCTATGGTCTCTGTGGGTCTCTATGGGTCCTTATGTTCTCCATGGTCTCTATGGTCTCTGTGGGTCTCTATGGGTCTCTATGGTCTCTATGGTCTCTGTGAGTCTCTATGGTCTCTATGGTCTCTATGGTCTCTGTGGGTCTCTATGGGTCTCTATGGTCTCTATGGGTCTCTATGGTCTCTGTGGGTCTCTATGGGTCTCTATGGTCTCTGTGGGTCTCTATGGTCTCTGTGGGTCTCTATGGGTCTCTATGGGTCTCTATGGTCTCTATGGTCTCTGTGGGTCTCTATGGGTCTCTATGGGTCTCTATGGTCTCTATGGGTCTCTATGGTCTCTATGGTCTCTATGGGCCCTTTAGGTGTCTATGGTCTCTGTGGTCTCTGTGGGTCTCTATGGTCTCTATGGTCTGTAGGTGTCTATGGTCTCTGTGGGTCTCTATGGGTCTCTATGGTCTCTATGGGTCTCTATGGGTCTCTATGGTATCTATGGGTCTCTATGGTCTCCATGGTCTCTATGGTCTCTATGGGTCTCTCTGGTCTCTATGGTCTCTATGGTCTCTGCGGGGCTCTATGGGTCTCTATGGTCTCTGTGGGTCTCTATGGGTCTCGAAGGGTCTCTATGGTCTCTATGGTCTCTGTGGGTCTCTATGGTCTCTGTGGGTCTCTATGGGTCTCTATGGTCTCTGTGGGTCTCTATGGTCTCTATGGTCTCTATGGTCTCTGTGGGTCTCTATGGGTCTCTATGGGTCTCTATGGTCTCTATGGTCTAGTGTGGGTCTCTATGGTCTCTATGGTCTCTATGTTCTCTGTGGGTCTCCATGGGTCTCTATGGTCTCTATGGGTCTCTATGGTCTCTGTGGGTCTCTATGGGTCTCTATGGTCTCTATGGGTCTCTATGGGTCTCTATGGTCTCTATGGGTCTCTATGGTCTCTATGGTCTCTGTGGGTCTCTATGGTCTCTGTGGGTCTCTATGGTCTATGTGGTCTCTATGGTCTGTATGGGTCTCTATGGTCTCTATGGTCTCTATAGTCCCTATGGGTCTCTATGGTCTCTGTGGGTCTCTATGGTCTCTGTGGTCTCTATGGTCTCTATGGTCTCTGTGGGTCTCTATGGTCTCTATGGGTCTCTATGGTCTCTGTGGGTCTCTATGGTCTCTGTTGTCTCTATGGTCTCTATGGTCTCTGTGGGTCTCTATGGTCTCTATGGTCTGTAGGTCTCTATGGTCTCTGTGGGTCTCTATGGGTCGCTATGGTCTCTATGGGTCTCTGTGGGTCTCTATGATCTCTGTGGTCTCTATGGTCTCTGTGGGTCTCTATGGTCTCTATGGGTCTCTATGGTCTCTGTGGGTCTCTATGGTCTCTGTTGTCTCTATGGTCTCTATGGTCTCTATGGTCTCTATGGTCTCTGTGGGTCTCTATGGTCTCTATGGTCTCTGTGGGTCTCTATGGTCTCTGTGGGTCTCTATGGGTCTCTATGGCCTCTATGGGTCTCTATGGTCTCTATGGGTCTCTATGGTCTCTATGGTCTCTATGGTCTCTGTGGGTCTCTATGGGTCCTTATGTTCTCCATGGTCTCTATGGTCTCTGTGGGTCTCTATGGTCTCTATGGTCTCTATGGTCTCTGTGGGTCTCTATGGTCTCTGTGCGTCTCTATGGGTCTCTATGGTCTCTATGGGTCTCTATGGTCTCTGGGGGGCTCTATGGTCTCTGTGGGTCTCTATGGGTCTCTATGGTCTCCATGGTCTCGATGGTCTCGATGGTCTCTATGAGTCTCTATGGTCTCTATGGTCTCTGTGGGTCTCTGTGGTCTCTATGGTCTCTATGGTCTCTGTTGGTCTCTATGGGTCTCTATGGTCTCTATGGGTCTCTATGGTCTCTGTGGGTCTCTATGGGTCTCTATGGACTCTGTGGGTCTCTATGGTCTCTGTGGTCTCTATGGTATCCCTGGTCTCTATTGTCTCTATGTGTCTCTATGGTCTTTATGGGTCTCTATGGTCTCTGTGGGTCTCTATGGTCTCTGTGGTTATCTATGGGTCTCTATGGTCTCTATGGGTCTCTATGGTCTCTGTGGGTCTCTATGGTCTCTATGGTCTCTATGGTCTCTGTGGGTCTCTATGGGTCTCTATGGTCTCTATGGGTCTCTATGGTCTCTGTGGGTCTCTATGGGTCTCTATGGTCTCTGTGGGTCTCTGTGGTCTCTGTGGGTCTCTATGGGTCTCTATGGGTCTCTATGGTCTCTATGGCTCTCTATGGTCTCTATGGTCTCTATGGTCCCTATGGGTCTCTATGGTCTCTATGGTCTCTGTGGTCTCTATGGTCTCTATGGTCTCTGTGGGTCTCTATGGTCTCTATGGTCTCTGTGGGTCTCTATGGTCTTTATGGGTCTCTATGGTCTCTGTGGTCTCTCTGGTCTCTATGGTCTCTGTGGGTCTCTATGGTCTCTATGGTCTCTATGTGTCTCTATGGTCTTTATGGGTCTCTATAGTCTCTGTGGGTGTCTAAGGTCTCTGTGGGTCTCTATGGGTCTCTATGGTCTCTATGGGTCTCTATGGGTCTCTATGGTCTCCATGGTCTCGATGGTCTCTATGGTCTCTATGGGTCTCTATGGTCTCTATGGTCTCTGTGGGTCTCTATGGTCTCTATGGTCTCTATGGTCTCTGTGGGTCTCTATGGGTCTCTATGGTCTCTATGGGTCTCTATGGTCTCTATGGTCTCTATGGTCTCTATGGGTGTCTATGGTCTCTATGGTCTCTATGGTCCCTATGGGTCTCTATGGTCTCTATGGTCTCTGTGGGTCTCTATGGTCTAGGTGGTCTCTATGGTCTCTATGGTCTCTGTGGGTCTCTATGGTCTCTATGGGTCTCTATGGTCTCTGTGGGTCTCTATGGTCTCTGTTGTCTCTATGGTCTCTATGGTCTCTGTGGGTCTCTATGGTCTCTATGGTCTGTAGGTCTCTATGGTCTCTGTGGGTCTCTATGGGTCTCTATGGTCTCTATGGGTCTCTATGGGTCTCTATGGTCTCTATAGTTCTCTATGGTCTCTATGGTCTCTGTGGGTCTCTATGGGTCTCTATAACCTCTATGGGTCTCTATGGTCTCTATGGGTCTCTATGGTCTCTGTGGGTCTCTATGTTCTCTATGGTCTCTGTGGGTCTCTATGGTCTCTGTGGGTCTCTATGGGTCTCTATGGCCTCTATGGGTCTCTATGGTCTCTATGGATCTCTATGGTCTCTATGGTCTCTATGGTCTCTGTGGGTCTCTATGGTCTCTATGGTCTCTGTGGGTCTCTATGGTCTCTGTGAGTCTCTATGGGTCTCTATCGTCTCTATGGGTCTCTATGTTCTCCATGGTCTTTATGGTCTCTGTGGGTCTCTATGGTCTCTATGGTCTAGATGGTCTCTGTGGGTCTCTATGGTCTCTGTGGGTCTCTATGGGTCTCTATGGTCTCTATGGGTCTCTATGGTCTCTATGGTCTCTGTGGGGCTCTATGGTCTCTGTGGGTCTCTATGGGTCTCTATGGTCTCCATGGTCTCGATGGTCTCTATGGTCTCTATGGGTCTCTATGGTCTCTATGGTCTCTGTGGGTCTCTATGGTCTCTGTGGGTCTCTATGGGTCTCTATGGGTCTCTATGGTCTCTATGGTCTCTATGGTCTTTATGGGTCTCTGTGGGTCTCTATGGTCTCTGTGGTCTCTATGGTCTCCCTGGTCTCTATTGTCTCTATGTGTCTCTATGGTCTTTATGGGTCTCTATGGTCTCTGTGGGTCTCTATGGTCTCTGTGGTTATCTATGGGTCTCTATGGTCTCTATGGGTCTCTATGGTCTCTGTGGGTCTCTATGGTCTCTATGGTCTCAATGGTCTCTGTGGGTCTCTATGGGTCTCTATGGTCTCTATGGGTCTCTATGGTCTCTGTGGGTCTCTATGGGTCTCTATGGTCTCTGTTGGTCTCTGTGGTCTCTGTGGGTCTCTATGGGTCTCTATGGGTCTCTATGGTCTCTATGGCTCTCTATGGTCTCTATGGTCTCTATGGTCCCTATGGGTCTCTATGGTCTCTATGGTCTCTGTGGTCTCTATGGTCTCTATGGTCTCTGTGGGTCTCTATGGTCTCTATGGTCTCTGTGGGTCTCTATGGTCTTTATGGGTCTCTATGGTCTCTGTGGTCTCTCTGGTCTCTATGGTCTCTGTGGGTCTCTATGGTCTCTATGGTCTCTATGTGTCTCTATGGTCTTTATGGGTCTCTATAGTCTCTGTGGGTGTCTATGGTCTCTGTGGGTCTCTATGGGTCTCTATGGTCTCTATGGGTCTCTATGGGTCTCTATGGTCTCCATGGTCTCGATGGTCTCTATGGTCTCTATGGGTCTCTATGGTCTCTATGGTCTCTGTGGGTCTCTATGGTCTCTATGGTCTCTATGGTCTCTGTGGGTCTCTATGGGTCTCTATGGTCTCTATGGGTCTCTATGGTCTCTATGGTCTCTATGGTCTCTATGGGTGTCTATGGTCTCTATGGTCTCTATGGTCCCTATGGGTCTCTATGGTCTCTATGGTCTCTGTGGGTCTCTATGGTCTAGGTGGTCTCTATGGTCTCTATGGTCTCTGTGGGTCTCTATGGTCTCTATGGGTCTCTATGGTCTCTGTGGGTCTCTATGGTCTCTGTTGTCTCTATGGTCTCTATGGTCTCTGTGGGTCTCTATGGTCTCTATGGTCTGTAGATCTCTATGGTCTCTGTGGGTCTCTATGGGTCTCTATGGTCTCTATGGGTCTCTATGGGTCTCTATGGTCTCTATAGGTCTCTATGGTCTCTATGGTCTCTGTGGGTCTCTATGGGTCTCTATAACCTCTATGGGTCTCTATGGTCTCTATGGGTCTCTATGGTCTCTGTGGGTCTCTATGTTCTCTATGGTCTCTGTGGGTCTCTATGGTCTCTGTGGGTCTGTATGGGTCTCTATGGCCTCTATGGGTCTCTATGGTCTCTATGGATCTCTATGGTCTCTATGGTCTCTATGGTCTCTGTGGGTCTCTATGGTCTCTATGGTCTCTGTGGGTCTCTATGGTCTCTGTGGGTCTCTATGTTCTATGTGGTCTCTATGGTCTGTATGGGTCTCTATGGTCTCTATGGTCTCTATGGTCTCTGTGGGTCTCTATGGGTCCTTATGTTCTCCATGGTCTCTATGGTCTCTGTGGGTCTCTATGGTCTCTATGGTCTCTATGGTCTCTGTGGGTCTCTATGGTCTCTATGGTCTCTGTGGGTCTCTATGGTCTCTGTGAGTCTCTATGGGTCTCTATTGTCTCTATGGGTCTCTATGTTCTCCATGGTCTGTATGGTCTCTGTGGGTCTCTATGGTCTCTATGGTCTAGATGGTCTCTGTGGGTCTCTATGGTCTCTGTGGGTCTCTATGGGTCTCTATGGTCTCTATGGGTCTCTGTGGTCTCTATGGTCTCTGTGGGGCTCCATGGTCTCTGTGGGTCTCTATGGGTCTCTATGGTCTCCATGGTCTCGATGGTCTCTGTGGACTCTATGGGTCTCTATGGTCTCTATGGTCTCTGTGGGTCTCTATGGTCTCTATGGTCTCTATGGTCTCTGTGGGTCTCTATGGGTCTCTATGGTCTCTATGGGTCTCTATGGTCTCTGTGGGTCTCTATGGGTCTCTATGGTCTCTGTGGGTCTCTATGGTCTCTGTGGGTCTCTATGGGTCTCTATGGGTCTCTATGGTCTCTATGGTCTCTGTGGGTCTCTATGGGTCTCTATGGGTCTCTATGGTCTCTATGGGTCTCTATGGTCTCTATGGTCTCTATGGTCCCTTTAGGTGTCTATGGTCTCTGTGGTCTCTGTGGGTCTCTATGGTCTCTATGGTCTGTAGGTGTCTATGGTCTCTGTGGGTCTCTATGGGTCTCTATGGTCTCTATGGGTCTCTATGGGTCTCTATGGTCTCTATGGGTCTCTATGGTCTCTATGGTCTCTGTGGGTCTCTATGGTCTCTGTGGGTCTCTATGGTCTATGTGGTCTCTATGGTCTGTATGGGTCTCTATGGTCTCTATGGTCTCTATGGTCTCTGTGGGTCTCTATGGGTCTCTATGGTCTATGTGGTCTCTATGGTCTGTATGGGTCTCTATGGTCTCTATGGTCTCTATGGTCTCTGTGGGTCTCTATGGGTCCTTATGTTCTCCATGGTCTCTATGGTCTCTGTGGGTCTCTATGGGTCTCTATGGTCTCTATGGTCTCTGTGAGTCTCTATGGTCTGTATGGTCTCTATGGTCTCTGTGGGTCTCTATGGGTCTCTATGGTCTCTATGGGTCTCTATGGTCTCTGTGGGTCTCTATGGGTCTCTATGGTCTCTGTGGGTCTCTATGGTCTCTGTGGGTCTCTATGGGTCTCTATGGGTCTCTATGGTCTCTATGGTCTCTGTGGGTCTCTATGGTCTCTGTGGGTCTCTATGGTCTATGTGGTCTCTATGGTCTGTATGGGTCTCTATGGTCTCTATGGTCTCTGTGGGTCTCTATGGGTCCTTATGTTCTCCATGGTCTCTATGGTCTCTGTGGGTCTCTATGGGTCTCTATGGTCTCTATGGTCTCTATGGTCTCTGTGGGTCTCTATGGTCTCTGTGGGTCTCTATGGTCTATGTGGTCTCTATGGTCTGTATGGGTCTCTATGGTCTCTATGGTCTCTATGGTCTCTGTGGGTCTCTATGGGTCCTTATGTTCTCCATGGTCTCTATGGTCTCTGTGGGTCTCTATGGGTCTCTATGGTCTCTATGGTCTCTGTGAGTCTCTATGGTCTGTATGGTCTCTATGGTCTCTGTGGGTCTCTATGGGTCTCTATGGTCTCTATGGGTCTCTATGGTCTCTGTGGGTCTCTATGGGTCTCTATGGTCTCTGTGGGTCTCTATGGTCTCTGTGGGTCTCTATGGGTCTCTATGGGTCTCTATGGTCTCTATGGGTCTCTATGGTCTCTGTGGGTCTCTATGGGTCTCTATGGTCTCTGTGGGTCTCTATGGTCTCTGTGGGTCTCTATGGGTCTCTATGGGTCTCTATGGTCTCTATGGTCTCTGTGGGTCTCTATGGGTCTCTATGGGTCTCTATGGTCTCTATGGGTCTCTATGGTCTCTATGGTCTCTATGGTCCCTTTAGGTGTCTATGGTCTCTGTGGTCTCTGTGGGTCTCTATGGTCTCTATGGTCTGTAGGTGTCTATGGTCTCTGTGGGTCTCTATGGGTCTCTATGGTCTCTATGGGTCTCTATGGGTCTCTATGGTCTCTATGGGCCTCTATGGTCTCTATGGTCTCTGTGGGTCTCTATGGTCTCTGTGGGTCTCTATGGTCTATGTGGTCTCTATGGTCTGTATGGGTCTCTATGGTCTCTATGGTCTCTATGGTCTCTGTGGGTCTCTATGGTCTCTGTGGGTCTCTATGGTCTATGTGGTCTCTATGGTCTCTATGGGTCTCTATGGTCTCTATGGTCTCTATGGTCTCTGTGGGTCTCTATGGGTCCTTATGTTCTCCATGGTCTCTATGGTCTCTGTGGGTCTCTATGGGTCTCTATGGTCTCTATGGTCTCTGTGAGTCTCTATGGTCTGTATGGTCTCTATGGTCTCTGTGGGTCTCTATGGGTCTCTATGGTCTCTATGGGTCTCTATGGTCTCTGTGGGTCTCTATGGGTCTCTATGGTCTCTGTGGGTCTCTATGGTCTCT
Source organism: Columba guinea (assembly GCA_032206185.1). Taxonomy (NCBI): domain Eukaryota; kingdom Metazoa; phylum Chordata; class Aves; order Columbiformes; family Columbidae; genus Columba; species Columba guinea. The sequence continues at coordinate 303,454 of JAVLUU010000479.1, read as the reverse complement.
ATGGGTCTCTATGGGTCTCTATGGTCTCTATGGTCTCTGTGGGTCTCTATGGGTCTCTATGGGTCTCTATGGTCTCTATGGGTCTCTATGGTCTCTATGGTCTCTATGGGCCCTTTAGGTGTCTATGGTCTCTGTGGTCTCTGTGGGTCTCTATGGTCTCTATGGTCTGTAGGTGTCTATGGTCTCTGTGGGTCTCTATGGGTCTCTATGGTCTCTATGGGTCTCTATGGGTCTCTATGGTATCTATGGGTCTCTATGGTCTCCATGGTCTCTATGGTCTCTATGGGTCTCTCTGGTCTCTATGGTCTCTATGGTCTCTGCGGGGCTCTATGGGTCTCTATGGTGTCTGTGGGTCTCTATGGGTCTCGAAGGGTCTCTATGGTCTCTATGGTCTCTGTGGGTCTCTATGGTCTCTGTGGGTCTCTATGGGTCTCTATGGTCTCTGTGGGTCTCTATGGTCTCTATGGTCTCTATGGTCTCTGTGGGTCTCTATGGGTCTCTATGGGTCTCTATGGTCTCTATGGTCTAGTGTGGGTCTCTATGGTCTCTATGGTCTCTATGTTCTCTGTGGGTCTCCATGGGTCTCTATGGTCTCTATGGGTCTCTATGGTCTCTGTGGGTCTCTATGGGTCTCTATGGTCTCTATGGGTCTCTATGGGTCTCTATGGTCTCTATGGGTCTCTATGGTCTCTATGGTCTCTGTGGGTCTCTATGGTCTCTGTGGGTCTCTATGGTCTATGTGGTCTCTATGGTCTGTATGGGTCTCTATGGTCTCTATGGTCTCTATAGTCCCTATGGGTCTCTATGGTCTCTGTGGGTCTCTATGGTCTCTGTGGTCTCTATGGTCTCTATGGTCTCTGTGGGTCTCTATGGTCTCTATGGGTCTCTATGGTCTCTGTGGGTCTCTATGGTCTCTGTTGTCTCTATGGTCTCTATGGTCTCTGTGGGTCTCTATGGTCTCTATGGTCTGTAGGTCTCTATGGTCTCTGTGGGTCTCTATGGGTCGCTATGGTCTCTATGGGTCTCTGTGGGTCTCTATGATCTCTGTGGTCTCTATGGTCTCTGTGGGTCTCTATGGTCTCTATGGGTCTCTATGGTCTCTGTGGGTCTCTATGGTCTCTGTTGTCTCTATGGTCTCTATGGTCTCTATGGTCTCTATGGTCTCTGTGGGTCTCTATGGTCTCTATGGTCTCTGTGGGTCTCTATGGTCTCTGTGGGTCTCTATGGGTCTCTATGGCCTCTATGGGTCTCTATGGTCTCTATGGGTCTCTATGGTCTCTATGGTCTCTATGGTCTCTGTGGGTCTCTATGGGTCCTTATGTTCTCCATGGTCTCTATGGTCTCTGTGGGTCTCTATGGTCTCTATGGTCTCTATGGTCTCTGTGGGTCTCTATGGTCTCTGTGCGTCTCTATGGGTCTCTATGGTCTCTATGGGTCTCTATGGTCTCTGGGGGGCTCTATGGTCTCTGTGGGTCTCTATGGGTCTCTATGGTCTCCATGGTCTCGATGGTCTCGATGGTCTCTATGAGTCTCTATGGTCTCTATGGTCTCTGTGGGTCTCTGTGGTCTCTATGGTCTCTATGGTCTCTGTTGGTCTCTATGGGTCTCTATGGTCTCTATGGGTCTCTATGGTCTCTGTGGGTCTCTATGGGTCTCTATGGACTCTGTGGGTCTCTATGGTCTCTGTGGGTCTCTATGGGTCTCTATGGGTCTCTATGGTCTCTATTGGTCTCTATGGTCTCTATGGTCTCTATGGTTTCTGTGGGTCTCTATGGTCTCTGTGGGTCTCTATGGGTCTCTATGGGTCTCTATGGTCTCTATGGTCTCTATGGTCTTTATGGGTCTCTGTGGGTCTCTATGGTCTCTGTGGTCTCTATGGTCTCCCTGGTCTCTATTGTCTCTATGTGTCTCTATGGTCTTTATGGGTCTCTATGGTCTCTGTGGGTCTCTATGGTCTCTGTGGTTATCTATGGGTCTCTATGGTCTCTATGGGTCTCTATGGTCTCTGTGGGTCTCTATGGTCTCTATGGTCTCTATGGTCTCTGTGGGTCTCTATGGGTCTCTATGGTCTCTATGGGTCTCTATGGTCTCTGTGGGTCTCTATGGGTCTCTATGGTCTCTGTGGGTCTCTGTGGTCTCTGTGGGTCTCTATGGGTCTCTATGGGTCTCTATGGTCTCTATGGCTCTCTATGGTCTCTATGGTCTCTATGGTCCCTATGGGTCTCTATGGTCTCTATGGTCTCTGTGGTCTCTATGGTCTCTATGGTCTCTGTGGGTCTCTATGGTCTCTATGGTCTCTGTGGGTCTCTATGGTCTTTATGGGTCTCTATGGTCTCTGTGGTCTCTCTGGTCTCTATGGTCTCTGTGGGTCTCTATGGTCTCTATGGTCTCTATGTGTCTCTATGGTCTTTATGGGTCTCTATAGTCTCTGTGGGTGTCTATGGTCTCTGTGGGTCTCTATGGGTCTCTATGGTCTCTATGGGTCTCTATGGGTCTCTATGGTCTCCATGGTCTCGATGGTCTCTATGGTCTCTATGGGTCTCTATGGTCTCTATGGTCTCTGTGGGTCTCTATGGTCTCTATGGTCTCTATGGTCTCTGTGGGTCTCTATGGGTCTCTATGGTCTCTATGGGTCTCTATGGTCTCTATGGTCTCTATGGTCTCTAAGGGTGTCTATGGTCTCTATGGTCTCTATGGTCCCTATGGGTCTCTATGGTCTCTATGGTCTCTGTGGGTCTCTATGGTCTAGGTGGTCTCTATGGTCTCTATGGTCTCTGTGGGTCTCTATGGTCTCTATGGGTCTCTATGGTCTCTGTGGGTCTCTATGGTCTCTGTTGTCTCTATGGTCTCTATGGTCTCTGTGGGTCTCTATGGTCTCTATGGTCTGTAGGTCTCTATGGTCTCTGTGGGTCTCTATGGGTCTCTATGGTCTCTATGGGTCTCTATGGGTCTCTATGGTCTCTATAGGTCTCTATGGTCTCTATGGTCTCTGTGGGTCTCTATGGGTCTCTATAACCTCTATGGGTCTCTATGGTCTCTATGGGTCTCTATGGTCTCTGTGGGTCTCTATGTTCTCTATGGTCTCTGTGGGTCTCTATGGTCTCTATGGCTCTCTATGGTCTCTATGGTCTCTATGGTCCCTATGGGTCTCTATGGTCTCTATGGTCTCTGTGGTCTCTATGGTCTCTATGGTCTCTGTGGGTCTCTATGGTCTCTATGGTCTCTGTGGGTCTCTATGGTCTTTATGGGTCTCTATGGTCTCTGTGGTCTCTCTGGTCTCTATGGTCTCTCTGGGTCTCTATGGTCTCTATGGTCTCTATGTGTCTCTATGGTCATTATGGGTCTCTATAGTCTCTGTGGGTGTCTATGGTCTCTGTGGGTTTCTATGGGTCTCTATGGTCTCTATGGGTCTCTATGGGTCTCTATGGTCTCCATGGTCTCGATGGTCTCTATGGTCTCTATGGGTCTCTATGGTCTCTATGGTCTCTGTGGGTCTCTATGGTCTCTATGGTCTCTATGGTCTCTGTGGGTCTCTATGGGTCTCTATGGTCTCTATGGGTCTCTATGGTCTCTATGGTCTCTATGGTCTCTATGGGTGTCTATGGTCTCTATGGTCTCTATGGTCCCTATGGGTCTCTATGGTCTCTATGGTCTCTGTGGGTCTCTATGGTCTAGGTGGTCTCTATGGTCTCTATGGTCTCTGTGGGTCTCTATGGTCTCTATGGGTCTCTATGGCCTCTATGGGTCTCTATGGTCTCTATGGGTCTCTATGGTCTCTATGGTCTCTATGGTCTCTGTGGGTCTCTATGGGTCCTTATGTTCTCCATGGTCTCTATGGTCTCTGTGGGTCTCTATGGTCTCTATGGTCTCTATGGTCTCTGTGGGTCTCTATGGTCTCTGTGCGTCTCTATGGGTCTCTATGGTCTCTATGGGTCTCTATGGTCTCTGGGGGGCTCTATGGTCTCTGTGGGTCTCTATGGGTCTCTATGGTCTCCATGGTCTCGATGGTCTCCATGGTCTCTATGGGTCTCTATGGTCTCTATGGTCTCTGTGGGTCTCTGTGGTCTCTATGGTCTCTATGGTCTCTGTTGGTCTCTGTGGGTCTCTATGGTCTCTATGGGTCTCTATGGTCTCTGTGGGTCTCTATGGGTCTCTATGGTCTCTGTGGGTCTCTATGGTCTCTGTGGGTCTCTATGGGTCTCTATGGGTCTCTATGGTCTCTATTGGTCTCTATGGTCTCTATGGTCTCTATGGTCTCTGTGGGTCTCTATGGTCTCTGTGGGTCTCTATGGGTCTCTATGGGTCTCTATGGTCTCTATGGTCTCTATGGTCTTTATGGGTCTCTGTGGGTCTCTATGGTATCTGTGGTCTCTATGGTCTCCCTGGTCTCTATTGTCTCTATGTGTCTCTATGGTCTTTATGGGTCTCTATGGTCTCTGTGGGTCTCTATGGTCTCTGTGGTTATCTATGGGTCTCTATGGTCTCTATGGGTCTCTATGGTCTCTGTGGGTCTCTATGGTCTCTATGGTCTCTATGGTCTCTGTGGGTCTCTATGGGTCTCTATGGTCTCTATGGGTCTCTATGGTCTCTATGGTCTCTATGGTCTCTATGGGTGTCTATGGTCTCTATGGTCTCTATGGTCCCTATGGGTCTCTATGGTCTCTATGGTCTCTGTGGGTCTCTATGGTCTAGGTGGTCTCTATGGTCTCTATGGTCTCTGTGGGTCTCTATGGTCTCTATGGGTCTCTATGGCCTCTATGGGTCTCTATGGTCTCTATGGGTCTCTATGGTCTCTATGGTCTCTATGGTCTCTGTGGGTCTCTATGGGTCCTTATGTTCTCCATGGTCTCTATGGTCTCTGTGGGTCTCTATGGTCTCTATGGTCTCTATGGTCTCTGTGGGTCTCTATGGTCTCTGTGCGTCTCTATGGGTCTCTATGGTCTCTATGGTCTCTGGGGGGCTCTATGGTCTCTGTGGGTCTCTATGGGTCTCTATGGTCTCCATGGTCTCGATGGTCTCCATGGTCTCTATGGGTCTCTATGGTCTCTATGGTCTCTGTGGGTCTCTGTGGTCTCTATGGTCTCTATGGTCTCTGTTGGTCTCTGTGGGTCTCTATGGTCTCTATGGGTCTCTATGGTCTCTGTGGGTCTCTATGGGTCTCTATGGTCTCTGTGGGTCTCTATGGTCTCTGTGGGTCTCTATGGGTCTCTATGGGTCTCTATGGTCTCTATTGGTCTCTATGGTCTCTATGGTCTCTATGGTCTCTGTGGGTCTCTATGGTCTCTGTGGGTCTCTATGGGTCTCTATGGGTCTCTATGGTCTCTATGGTCTCTATGGTCTTTATGGGTCTCTGTGGGTCTCTATGGTATCTGTGGTCTCTGTTGGTCTCTGTGGGTCTCTATGGTCTCTATGGGTCTCTATGGTCTCTGTGGGTCTCTATGGGTCTCTATGGTCTCTGTGGGTCTCTATGGTCTCTGTGGGTCTCTGCGGTCTCTATGGTCTCTATGGTCTCTATGGTCTCTGTGGGTCTCTATGGGTCTCTATGGTCTCTATGGGTCTCTATGGTCTCTGGTGGTCTCTATGGGTCTCTATGGTCTCTGTGGGTCTCTATGGTCTCTGTGGGTCTCTATGGTCTCTGTGGGTCTCTATGGGTCTCTATGGGTCTCTATGGTCTCTATTGGTCTCTATGGTCTCTATGGTCTCTATGGTCTCTGTGGGTCTCTATGGTCTCTGTGGGTCTCTATGGGTCTCTATGGTCTCCATGGTCTCGATGGTCTCCATGGTCTCTATGGGTCTCTATGGTCTCTATGGTCTCTGTGGGTCTCTGTGGTCTCTATGGTCTCTATGGTCTCTGTTGGTCTCTGTGGGTCTCTATGGTCTCTATGGGTCTCTATGGTCTCTGTGGGTCTCTATGGGTCTCTATGGTCTCTGTGGGTCTCTATGGTCTCTGTGGGTCTCTATGGGTCTCTATGGGTCTCTATGGTCTCTATTGGTCTCTATGGTCTCTATGGTCTCTATGGTCTCTGTGGGTCTCTATGGTCTCTGTGGGTCTCTATGGGTCTCTATGGGTCTCTATGGTCTCTATGGTCTCTATGGTCTTTATGGGTCTCTGTGGGTCTCTATGGTATCTGTGGTCTCTATGGTCTCCCTGGTCTCTATTGTCTCTATGTGTCTCTATGGTCTTTATGGGTCTCTATGGTCTCTGTGGGTCTCTATGGTCTCTGTGGTTATCTATGGGTCTCTATGGTCTCTATGGGTCTCTATGGTCTCTGTGGGTCTCTATGGTCTCTATGGTCTCTATGGTCTCTGTGGGTCTCTATGGGTCTCTATGGTCTCTATGGGTCTCTATGGTCTCTGTGGGTCTCTATGGGTCTCTATGGTCTCTGTGGGTCTCTATGGGTCTCTATGGGTCTCTATGGTCTCTATGGCTCTCTATGGTCTCTATGGTCTCTATGGTCCCTATGGGTCTCTATGGTCTCTATGGTCTCTGTGGTCTCTATGGTCTCTATGGTCTCTGTGGGTCTCTATGGTCTCTATGGTCTCTGTGGGTCTCTATGGTCTTTATGGGTCTCTATGGTCTCTGTGGTCTCTCTGGTCTCTATGGTCTCTCTGGGTCTCTATGGTCTCTATGGTCTCTATGTGTCTCTATGGTCTTTATGGGTCTCTATAGTCTCTGTGGGTGTCTATGGTCTCTGTGGGTCTCTATGGGTCTCTATGGTCTCTATTGGTCTCAATGGGTCTCTATGGTCTCCATGGTCTCGATGGTCTCTATGGTCTCTATGGGTCTCTATGGTCTCTATGGTCTCTGTGGGTCTCTATGGTCTCTATGGTCTCTATGGTCTCTGTGGGTCTCTATGGGTCTCTCTGGTCTCTATGGGTCTCTATGGTCTCTATGGTCTCTATGGTCTCTATGGGTGTCTATGGTCTCTATGGTCTCTATGGTCCCTATGGGTCTCTATGGTCTCTATGGTCTCTGTGGGTCTCTATGGTCTAGGTGGTCTCTATGGTCTCTATGGTCTCTGTGGGTCTCTATGGTCTCTATGGGTCTCTATGTTCTCTGTTGTCTCTATGGTCTCTATGGTCTCTGTGGGTCTCTATGGTCTCTATGGTCTGTAGGTCTCTATGGTCTCTGTGGGTCTCTATGGGTCTCTATGGTCTCTGTGGGTCTCTGTGGTCTCTGTGGGTCTCTATGGGTCTCTATGGGTCTCTATGGTCTCTATGGCTCTCTATGGTCTCTATGGTCTCTATGGTCCCTATGGGTCTCTATGGTCTCTATGGTCTCTGTGGTCTCTATGGTCTCTATGGTCTCTGTGGGTCTCTATGGTCTCTATGGTCTCTGTGGGTCTCTATGGTCTTTATGGGTCTCTATGGTCTCTGTGGTCTCTCTGGTCTCTATGGTCTCTGTGGGTCTCTATGGTCTCTATGGTCTCTATGTGTCTCTATGGTCTTTATGGGTCTCTATAGTCTCTGTGGGTGTCTATGGTCTCTGTGGGTCTCTATGGGTCTCTATGGTCTCTATGGGTCTCTATGGGTCTCTATGGTCTCCATGGTCTCGATGGTCTCTATGGTCTCTATGGGTCTCTATGGTCTCTATGGTCTCTGTGGGTCTCTATGGTCTCTATGGTCTCTATGGTCTCTGTGGGTCTCTATGGGTCTCTATGGTCTCTATGGGTCTCTATGGTCTCTATGGTCTCTATGGTCTCTAAGGGTGTCTATGGTCTCTATGGTCTCTATGGTCCCTATGGGTCTCTATGGTCTCTATGGTCTCTGTGGGTCTCTATGGTCTAGGTGGTCTCTATGGTCTCTATGGTCTCTGTGGGTCTCTATGGTCTCTATGGGTCTCTATGGTCTCTGTGGGTCTCTATGGTCTCTGTTGTCTCTATGGTCTCTATGGTCTCTGTGGGTCTCTATGGTCTCTATGGTCTGTAGGTCTCTATGGTCTCTGTGGGTCTCTATGGGTCTCTATGGTCTCTATGGGTCTCTATGGGTCTCTATGGTCTCTATAGGTCTCTATGGTCTCTATGGTCTCTGTGGGTCTCTATGGGTCTCTATAACCTCTATGGGTCTCTATGGTCTCTATGGGTCTCTATGGTCTCTGTGGGTCTCTATGTTCTCTATGGTCTCTGTGGGTCTCTATGGTCTCTATGGCTCTCTATGGTCTCTATGGTCTCTATGGTCCCTATGGGTCTCTATGGTCTCTATGGTCTCTGTGGTCTCTATGGTCTCTATGGTCTCTGTGGGTCTCTATGGTCTCTATGGTCTCTGTGGGTCTCTATGGTCTTTATGGGTCTCTATGGTCTCTGTGGTCTCTCTGGTCTCTATGGTCTCTCTGGGTCTCTATGGTCTCTATGGTCTCTATGTGTCTCTATGGTCATTATGGGTCTCTATAGTCTCTGTGGGTGTCTATGGTCTCTGTGGGTTTCTATGGGTCTCTATGGTCTCTATGGGTCTCTATGGGTCTCTATGGTCTCCATGGTCTCGATGGTCTCTATGGTCTCTATGGGTCTCTATGGTCTCTATGGTCTCTGTGGGTCTCTATGGTCTCTATGGTCTCTATGGTCTCTGTGGGTCTCTATGGGTCTCTATGGTCTCTATGGGTCTCTATGGTCTCTATGGTCTCTATGGTCTCTATGGGTGTCTATGGTCTCTATGGTCTCTATGGTCCCTATGGGTCTCTATGGTCTCTATGGTCTCTGTGGGTCTCTATGGTCTAGGTGGTCTCTATGGTCTCTATGGTCTCTGTGGGTCTCTATGGTCTCTATGGGTCTCTATGGCCTCTATGGGTCTCTATGGTCTCTATGGGTCTCTATGGTCTCTATGGTCTCTATGGTCTCTGTGGGTCTCTATGGGTCCTTATGTTCTCCATGGTCTCTATGGTCTCTGTGGGTCTCTATGGTCTCTATGGTCTCTATGGTCTCTGTGGGTCTCTATGGTCTCTGTGCGTCTCTATGGGTCTCTATGGTCTCTATGGGTCTCTATGGTCTCTGGGGGGCTCTATGGTCTCTGTGGGTCTCTATGGGTCTCTATGGTCTCCATGGTCTCGATGGTCTCCATGGTCTCTATGGGTCTCTATGGTCTCTATGGTCTCTGTGGGTCTCTGTGGTCTCTATGGTCTCTATGGTCTCTGTTGGTCTCTGTGGGTCTCTATGGTCTCTATGGGTCTCTATGGTCTCTGTGGGTCTCTATGGGTCTCTATGGTCTCTGTGGGTCTCTATGGTCTCTGTGGGTCTCTATGGGTCTCTATGGGTCTCTATGGTCTCTATTGGTCTCTATGGTCTCTATGGTCTCTATGGTCTCTGTGGGTCTCTATGGTCTCTGTGGGTCTCTATGGGTCTCTATGGGTCTCTATGGTCTCTATGGTCTCTATGGTCTTTATGGGTCTCTGTGGGTCTCTATGGTATCTGTGGTCTCTATGGTCTCCCTGGTCTCTATTGTCTCTATGTGTCTCTATGGTCTTTATGGGTCTCTATGGTCTCTGTGGGTCTCTATGGTCTCTGTGGTTATCTATGGGTCTCTATGGTCTCTATGGGTCTCTATGGTCTCTGTGGGTCTCTATGGTCTCTATGGTCTCTATGGTCTCTGTGGGTCTCTATGGGTCTCTATGGTCTCTATGGGTCTCTATGGTCTCTATGGTCTCTATGGTCTCTATGGGTGTCTATGGTCTCTATGGTCTCTATGGTCCCTATGGGTCTCTATGGTCTCTATGGTCTCTGTGGGTCTCTATGGTCTAGGTGGTCTCTATGGTCTCTATGGTCTCTGTGGGTCTCTATGGTCTCTATGGGTCTCTATGGCCTCTATGGGTCTCTATGGTCTCTATGGGTCTCTATGGTCTCTATGGTCTCTATGGTCTCTGTGGGTCTCTATGGGTCCTTATGTTCTCCATGGTCTCTATGGTCTCTGTGGGTCTCTATGGTCTCTATGGTCTCTATGGTCTCTGTGGGTCTCTATGGTCTCTGTGCGTCTCTATGGGTCTCTATGGTCTCTATGGTCTCTGGGGGGCTCTATGGTCTCTGTGGGTCTCTATGGGTCTCTATGGTCTCCATGGTCTCGATGGTCTCCATGGTCTCTATGGGTCTCTATGGTCTCTATGGTCTCTGTGGGTCTCTGTGGTCTCTATGGTCTCTATGGTCTCTGTTGGTCTCTGTGGGTCTCTATGGTCTCTATGGGTCTCTATGGTCTCTGTGGGTCTCTATGGGTCTCTATGGTCTCTGTGGGTCTCTATGGTCTCTGTGGGTCTCTATGGGTCTCTATGGGTCTCTATGGTCTCTATTGGTCTCTATGGTCTCTATGGTCTCTATGGTCTCTGTGGGTCTCTATGGTCTCTGTGGGTCTCTATGGGTCTCTATGGGTCTCTATGGTCTCTATGGTCTCTATGGTCTTTATGGGTCTCTGTGGGTCTCTATGGTATCTGTGGTCTCTGTTGGTCTCTGTGGGTCTCTATGGTCTCTATGGGTCTCTATGGTCTCTGTGGGTCTCTATGGGTCTCTATGGTCTCTGTGGGTCTCTATGGTCTCTGTGGGTCTCTGCGGTCTCTATGGTCTCTATGGTCTCTATGGTCTCTGTGGGTCTCTATGGGTCTCTATGGTCTCTATGGGTCTCTATGGTCTCTGGTGGTCTCTATGGGTCTCTATGGTCTCTGTGGGTCTCTATGGTCTCTGTGGGTCTCTATGGTCTCTGTGGGTCTCTATGGGTCTCTATGGGTCTCTATGGTCTCTATTGGTCTCTATGGTCTCTATGGTCTCTATGGTCTCTGTGGGTCTCTATGGTCTCTGTGGGTCTCTATGGGTCTCTATGGTCTCCATGGTCTCGATGGTCTCCATGGTCTCTATGGGTCTCTATGGTCTCTATGGTCTCTGTGGGTCTCTGTGGTCTCTATGGTCTCTATGGTCTCTGTTGGTCTCTGTGGGTCTCTATGGTCTCTATGGGTCTCTATGGTCTCTGTGGGTCTCTATGGGTCTCTATGGTCTCTGTGGGTCTCTATGGTCTCTGTGGGTCTCTATGGGTCTCTATGGGTCTCTATGGTCTCTATTGGTCTCTATGGTCTCTATGGTCTCTATGGTCTCTGTGGGTCTCTATGGTCTCTGTGGGTCTCTATGGGTCTCTATGGGTCTCTATGGTCTCTATGGTCTCTATGGTCTTTATGGGTCTCTGTGGGTCTCTATGGTATCTGTGGTCTCTATGGTCTCCCTGGTCTCTATTGTCTCTATGTGTCTCTATGGTCTTTATGGGTCTCTATGGTCTCTGTGGGTCTCTATGGTCTCTGTGGTTATCTATGGGTCTCTATGGTCTCTATGGGTCTCTATGGTCTCTGTGGGTCTCTATGGTCTCTATGGTCTCTATGGTCTCTGTGGGTCTCTATGGGTCTCTATGGTCTCTATGGGTCTCTATGGTCTCTGTGGGTCTCTATGGGTCTCTATGGTCTCTGTGGGTCTCTATGGGTCTCTATGGGTCTCTATGGTCTCTATGGCTCTCTATGGTCTCTATGGTCTCTATGGTCCCTATGGGTCTCTATGGTCTCTATGGTCTCTGTGGTCTCTATGGTCTCTATGGTCTCTGTGGGTCTCTATGGTCTCTATGGTCTCTGTGGGTCTCTATGGTCTTTATGGGTCTCTATGGTCTCTGTGGTCTCTCTGGTCTCTATGGTCTCTCTGGGTCTCTATGGTCTCTATGGTCTCTATGTGTCTCTATGGTCTTTATGGGTCTCTATAGTCTCTGTGGGTGTCTATGGTCTCTGTGGGTCTCTATGGGTCTCTATGGTCTCTATTGGTCTCAATGGGTCTCTATGGTCTCCATGGTCTCGATGGTCTCTATGGTCTCTATGGGTCTCTATGGTCTCTATGGTCTCTGTGGGTCTCTATGGTCTCTATGGTCTCTATGGTCTCTGTGGGTCTCTATGGGTCTCTCTGGTCTCTATGGGTCTCTATGGTCTCTATGGTCTCTATGGTCTCTATGGGTGTCTATGGTCTCTATGGTCTCTATGGTCCCTATGGGTCTCTATGGTCTCTATGGTCTCTGTGGGTCTCTATGGTCTAGGTGGTCTCTATGGTCTCTATGGTCTCTGTGGGTCTCTATGGTCTCTATGGGTCTCTATGTTCTCTGTTGTCTCTATGGTCTCTATGGTCTCTGTGGGTCTCTATGGTCTCTATGGTCTGTAGGTCTCTATGGTCTCTGTGGGTCTCTATGGGTCTCTATGGTCTCTATGGGTCTCTATGGGTCTCTATGGTCTCTATAGGTCTCTATGGTCTCTATGGTCTCTGTGGGTCTCTATGGGTCTCTATAACCTCTATGGGTCTCTATGGTCTCTATGGGTCTCTATGGTCTCTGTGGGTCTCTATGTTCTCTATGGTCTCTGTGGGTCTCTATGGTCTCTGTGGGTCTCTATGGGTCTCTATGGCCTCTATGGGTCTCTATGGTCTCTATGGATCTCTATGGTCTCTATGGTCTCTATGGTCTCTGTGGGTCTCTATGGTCTCTATGGTCTCTGTGGGTCTCTATGGTCTCTGTGAGTCTCTATGGGTCTCTATCGTCTCTATGGGTCTCTATGTTCTCCATGGTCTGTATGGTCTCTGTGGGTCTCTATGGTCTCTATGGTCTAGATGGTCTCTGTGGGTCTCTATGGTCTCTGTGGGTCTCTATGGGTCTCTATGGTCTCTATGGGTCTCTATGGTCTCTATGGTCTCTGTGGGGCTCTATGGTCTCTGTGGGTCTCTATGGGTCTCTATGGTCTCCATGGTCTCGATGGTCTCTATGGTCTCTATGGGTCTCTATGGTCTCTGTGGGTCTCTGCGGTCTCTATGGTCTCTATGGTCTCTATGGTCTCTGTGGGTCTCTATGGGTCTCTATGGTCTCTATGGGTCTCTATGGTCTCTGGTGGTCTCTATGGGTCTCTATGGTCTCTGTGGGTCTCTATGGTCTCTGTGGGTCTCTATGGGTCTCTATGGGACTCTATGGTCTCTATGGATCTCTATGGTCTCTATGGTCTCTATGGTCTCTGTGGGTCTCTATGGTCTCTGCGGGTCTCTATGGGTCTCTATGGGTCTCTATGGGTCTCTATGGTCTCTATGGGTCTCTATGGTCTCTATGGTCTCTATGGTCCCTTTAGGTATCTATGGTCTCTATGGTCTCTGTGGGTCTCTATGGTCTCTATGGTCTCTGTGGGTCTCTATGGTCTTTATGGGTCTCTATGGTCTCTGTGGTCTCTCTGGTCTCTATGGTCTCTCTGGGTCTCTATGGTCTCTATGGTCTCTATGTGTCTCTATGGTCTTTATGGGTCTCTATAGTCTCTGTGGGTGTCTATGGTCTCTGTGGGTCTCTATGGGTCTCTATGGTCTCTATGGGTCTCTATGGGTCTCTATGGTCTCCATGGTCTCGATGGTCTCTATGGTCTCTATGGGTCTCTATGGTCTCTATGGTCTCTGTGGGTCTCTATGGTCTCTATGGTCTCTATGGTCTCTGTGGGTCTCTATGGGTCTCTATGGTCTCTATGGGTCTCTATGGTCTCTATGGTCTCTATGGTCTCTATGGGTGTCTATGGTCTCTATGGTCTCTATGGTCCCTATGGGTCTCTATGGTCTCTATGGTCTCTGTGGGTCTCTATGGTCTAGGTGGTCTCTATGGTCTCTATGGTCTCTGTGGGTCTCTATGGTCTCTATGGGTCTCTATGTTCTCTGTTGTCTCTATGGTCTCTGTGGGGCTCTATGGGTCTCTATGGTCTCTGTGGTCTCTGTGGGTCTCTATGGTCTCTGTGGGTCTCTATGGGTCTCAATGGGTCTCTATGGTCTCTATGGTCTCTGTGGGTCTCTATTGTCTCTTTGGGTCTCTATGGGTCTCTATGGTCTCTATAGGTCTCTATGGTCTCTGTGGGTCTCTATGGGTCTCTATGGTCTCTGTGGGTCTCTATGGTCTCTATGGTCTCTATGGGTCTCTATGGTCTCTATGGTCTCTATGGTCCCTATGGCTCTCTATGGTCTCTATGGTCTCTGTGGGTCTCTATGGTCTCTGTGGTCTCTATGGTCTCTATGGTCTCTGTGGGTCTCTATGGTCTCTATGGTCTCTGTGGGTCTCTATGGTCTCTATGGGTCTCTATGGTCTCTGTGGGTCTCTATGGTCTCTGTTGTCTCTATGGTCTCTATAGTCTCTGTGGGTCTCTATGGTCTCTATGGTCTGTAGGTGTCTATGGTCTCTGTGGGTCTCTATGGTCTCTGTGGGTCTCTATGGTCTCTATGGGTCTCTATGGTCTCTGTGGGTCTCTATGGTCTCTGTTGTCTCTATGGTCTCTATGGTCTCTATGGGTCTCTATGGTCTCCATGGTCTCTATGGTCTCTATGGTCTCTATGGGTCTCTATGGTCTCTATGGTCTCTGTGGGTCTCTATGGGTCTCTATGGCCTCTATGGGTCTCTATGGTCTCTATGGGTCTCTATGGTCTCTGTGGGTCTCTATGGTCTCTATGGTCTGTATGTCTCTATGGTCTCTGTGGGTCTCTATGGGTCTCTATGGTCTCTATGGGTCTCTATGGGTCTCTATGGTCTCTATAGGTCTCTATGGTCTCCATGGTCTCTATGGTCTCTATGGTCTCTATGGTCTCTATGGTCTCTGTGGGTCTCTATGGGTCTCTATGGCCTCTATGGGTCTCTATGGTCTCTATGGGTGTCTATGGTCTCTGTGGGTCTCTATGGTCTCTATGGTCTCTGTGGGTCTCTATGGTCTCTGTGGGTCTCTATGGGTCTCTATGGCCTCTATGGGTCTCTATGGTCTCTATGGGTCTCTATGGTCTCTATGGTCTCTATGGTCTCTGTGGGTCTCTATGGTCTCTATGGTCTCTGTGGGTCTCTATGGTCTCTATGGGTCTCTATGGCCTCTATGGGTCTCTATGGTCTCTATGGGTCTCTATGGTCTCTATGGTCTCTGTGGGTCTCTATGGTCTCTGTGGGTTTCTATGGGTCTCTATGGTCTCTATGGGTCTCTATGTTCTCTATGGTCTCTATGGTCTCTGTGGGTCTCTATGGTCTCTATGGTCTCTATGGTCTCTGTGGGTCTCTATGGTCTCTGTGCGTCTCTATGGGTCTCTATGGTCTCTATGGGTCTCTATGGTCTCTATGGTCTCTGTGGGGCTCTATGGTCTCTCTGGGTCTCTATGGGTCTCTATGGTCTCTGTGGGTCTCTATGGTCTCTGTGGGTCTCTATGGGTCTCTATGGTCTCTATGGGTCTCTATGGTCTCTGTGGGTCTCTGTGTTCTCTGTGGCCTCTATGGTCTCTATGGTCTGTGTGGGTCTCTATGGTCTCTGTGGGTCTCTATGGGTCTCTATGGTCTCTGTGGGTCTCTATGGGTCTCTGTGGTCTCTATGGGTCTCTATGGTCTCTATGGTCTCTATGGTCTCTCTGGGACTCTATGGTCTCTGTGGGGCTCTATGGGTCTCTATGGTCTCTGTGGGTCTCTATGGTCTCTGTGGGTCTCTGTGGGTCTCTATGGGTCTCTATGGTCTCTATGGGTCTCTCTGGTCTCTATGGTCTCTATGGTCTCTGTGGGGCTCTATGGGTCTCTATGGTCTCTGTGGTCTCTGTGGGTCTCTATGGTCTCTGTGTGTCTCTATGGGTCTCGATGGGTCTCTATGGTCTCTATGGTCTCTATGGGTCTCTATGGTCTCTATGGTCTCTATGGTCCCTATGGGTCTCTATGGTGTCTATGGTCTCTGTGGGTCTCTATGGTCTCTGTGGGTCTCTACGGGTCTCTATGGTCTCTGTGGTCTCTGTGGTTCTCTATGTTCTCTGTGGGTCTCTATGGTCTCTATCGTCTCTATGGGTCTCTATGGTCTCTGTGGGTCTTTATGTTCTCTGTGGTCTCTATGGTCTCTATGGTCTCTGTGGGTCTCTATGGTCTCTGTGGGTCTCTATGGGTCTCTATGGTCTCTATGGTCTCTATGGTCTCTGTGGGTCTCTATGGTCTCTGTGGGTCTCTATGGGTCTCTATGGTCTCTATGGGTCTCTCTGGTCTCTATGGTCTCTATGGTCTCTGTGGGGCTCTATGGGTCTCTATGGTCTCTGTGGTCTCTGTGGGTCTCTATGGTCTCTGTGTGTCTCTATGGGTCTCGATGGGTCTCTATGGTCTCTATGGTCTCTATGGGTCTCTATGGTCTCTATGGTCTCTATGGTCCCTATGGGTCTCTATGGTGTCTATGGTCTCTGTGGGTCTCTATGGTCTCTGTGGGTCTCTACGGGTCTCTATGGTCTCTGTGGTCTCTGTGGTTCTCTATGTTCTCTGTGGGTCTCTATGGTCTCTATCGTCTCTATGGGTCTCTATGGTCTCTGTGGGTCTTTATGTTCTCTGTGGTCTCTATGGTCTCTATGGTCTCTGTGGGTCTCTATGGTCTCTGTGGGTCTCTATGGGTCTCTATGGTCTCTATGGTCTCTATGGTCTCTGTGGGTCTCTATGGTCTCTGTGGGGCTCTATGGGTCTCTATGGTCTCTGTGGGTCTCTATGGTCTCTGTGGGTCTCTATGGGTCTCTATGGTCTCTGTGGGTTTCTATGGGTCTCTATGGGTCTCTATGGTCTCCATGGTCTCTATGGTCTCTAAGGTCTCTCTGGGTCTCTATGGTCTCTGTGGTCTCTGTGGTCTCTGTGGGTCTCTATGGTCTCTGTGGGTCTCTGTGGGTCTCTATGGGTCTCTATGGGTCTCTGTGGCCTTGGGCCTTGGGGAGCTCGGGTCAAAAGGAAGGACAGACTGGTGTGGGTATGGGATCTCTTAAGTGTCCTGGGATTGCTTTGCTAAACACTCTGTAACAGTTCCTGGGCTATTCAGTCCAGAGGTGCCCAGAGAGGCAAAACATTTCATGAACCAACTTTCCAATTAAGGTTTCCTTCTTACAAAAACACCCACTTCCATTTTCTCATCGGCAAAAGACTGAAAGATGGAAGCTGAAGCAGTATGTGCCTCTTGTGAAAACAGGTAACAACAGATGGTTCCATTCAGTCGATCCTTAATTTATTCCTGCACAAGAAAATGGTCCATTAATTTAATCTCTGGTGTCCAGGCAGGGCCTTGCTGATGTTCCTGTGTCGCAGCAAGTGTGTGCATGTCAGGCTTTCTGCAGGTTTGTGGATGAGTTTTCCGTTTTCCCTAACAAGGACAATCTTGCTGTGTGCTCCTGAAGTCTCCCATAAGCTGGTGGTTGAGAGAAGGATGGGGAGCTCCAGTGAGCTCAGGGAGGACCAGGCAGCATTACAGGCAAAGCAGACGGGAACTCGACTGGGTGAACATTAATGGAATTTATTGATAGAAGAGACAGGAACATCTCCCCCATCTCTGGGCGGATCACCGTGCACCCTGAACCGATACAGGCAGGTGTAGTCCGGGTGGCCCCAGTTGCTCAGCACCTGCAGCCTGATGTAATTCACGACCCCAGGGAGCTCGTTCTGCAATGACAAGAAGAAATGAGTCGCCTTTTCCTCTCTGGCCCATGAGCACTGACAGAAGAGCCGCAGCGACGGCCTCGATCAGCAGCTTCCTTCCTGCTGCCCCGCGGGGGCTTTGACCTGTCGTGGTGCAGATGTTCTTATCCTGGCCCAGGATGTTGTATCTAGGATGTTGTATTTTGGATGCTATATCTAGGAGGGTGTACCTGGGATGCTGTATCCTGGATGCTGTATCCGGGATGCTGTATCTGGGATGCTGTATCTGGGATGCTGTATCTAGGATTCTGTATCGGGGATCCTGTATCTGGGATGCTGTATCTAGGATGCTGTATCTGGGATGCTGTATCTAGGATGCTGTATCTAGGACGTTGCATCTGTGATGCTGTATCAAGGATGTTGTATTTTGGATGCTATATCTAGGATGGTGTACCTGGGATGCTGTATCTAGGATGCTGTATCGGATATGGTGTATCTGGGTTGGTGTGTTTAGGATGCTGTATCTGGGATGCTGCATCTAGGATGCTGTATCAGGGATGCTGTATCTGGGTTGCTGTATCCAGGATGCTGTATCGGGGATCCTGTATCTGAGATGCTGTATCTGGGATCCTGTATCTCGGATGCTGTATCTAGGATGTTGTATCTGTGATGCTGTGTCTAGGATGCTGTATCTGGAATGCTGTATCTAGGATGCTGTATCTGGGATGCTGTATCTGGGATGCTGTATCTAGGATGCTGTATCTGGGATTCTGTATCGGGGATCCTGTATCTGGGATGCTGTATTTAGGTTGCTGTATCTGGGATGCTGTATCTGGGATGCTGTATCTAGGATACTGTATCTGGGATGCTGTATCTAGGATCCTGTTTCGGGGATGCTGTATCTAGGATGCTGTATCTAGGATGCTGTATCTGGGATGCTGTATTTAGGATGCTGTATCTGGGGTGCTGTATCTGGGATGCTGTATCTAGGATGCTGTATCTAGGATGCTGTATATAAGATGCTGTGTATAGGATGCTGTATCCGGGATGCTCTATCCGGGATGCTGTATCTGGGATGCTGGATCTAGGATGCTGTGTCTAGGATGTTGCATCCGTGATGCTGTATCTAGGATGCTGTGTCTAGGATGCTGTGTCGGATATGGTGTATGTGGGTTGCTGTGTTTAGGATACTATATCTGGGATGCTGTATCTAGGATACGGTATCGAGGATCCTGTATCTGGGATGCTGTATCGGGGATACTGTATCTGGGATGCTGTATCTAGGTTTCTGTATATGGAATGCTGTATCTAGGATGTTGTATCTGTGATGCTGTATCTATGATGCTGTGTCTAGGATGCTGTATCTAGGATGCTGTAACTAGGATGCTGTATCTGGGATGCTGTATCTGGGATGCTGTATATGGGATGCTGTATCTGGAATGCTGTATCTGGGATGCTGTATCTAGGATGCTGTATCTAGGATGCTGTATCTGGGATGCTGTATCTGGGATCCTGTATCTAGGATGGTGTATCTAGGATGCTGTATCTGGGATGCTGTATCTAGGATGCTGTATCTAGAATCCTGTATCTGGGATGCTGTATCTAGGATGTTGTATCTGTGATGCTGTATCTATGATGCTGTGTCTAGGATGCTGTATCTAGGATGCTGTATCTAGGATGCTGTATCCAGGATGCTGTATCGGGGATCCTGTATCTGAGATGCTGTATCTGGGATCCTGTATCTGGGATGCTGTATCTAGGATGTTGTATCTGTGATGCTGTGTCTAGGATGCTGTATCTGGAATGCTGTATCTAGGATGCTGTATCTGGGATGCTGTATATGGGATGCTGTATCTGGGATGCTGTATCTGAGATTCTGTATCGGGGATCCTGTATCTGGGATGCTGTATCTAGGTTGCTGTATCTGGGATGCTGTATCTGGGAGGGTATCTGTCGAGGGTTAAGATTGCGGGGTGACAATAAAACCCTGGCAGATGTATTGTTAACCCCCTCTCCCCCCCCACTCCCCGCTTCTTCTTTGCCCCTCCCTCTCCCCCCTTTCCACTAAGGAGAGGTGATTGGGAGGAAAGAAGGACTGAGAGAAGTGAGTTGGAAAAAATTAAAGATGTTTTACTAATGCTACTAATAAGAAGAGAGAAAATAATACAAAATATACAAAACCAATCTTGAAAGTCTCGGCAACTGCAAAGCCGGCACCTGAAGTCCTGGGCTGGACTCTGCAGCCAATCAGAGCTGGATTCAGTCTGTCACTAGGCCTCAGTTCGCAGGGACGACTAGCAAGGTCCTCTCCTAATGTCGGCCATAAGCAGAAGTGCCGCGATTGAGAGATGGGGACGCAGCTTGATGCAAGCAAGATGTCCGCTTTATTGCTTGGCAAACGTACATTTATATAGTCTAAGGCACACGTGTTTTATGTTGATTGGCTAATCACTTTAACAGACATTAAACTAGCTAGGGTGGGATCTTTAGTCAGGCGGTGTTCGCGCGATAACAAGATCGTTATCTCGTAGTCACAAGCCGCCCCCCGCTCCAGGGCGTAGGCACTCCCACCGACCACAAGCTCCCCGCCTCCAAGTCCCGCCCGAGCACGCCGCGCCTCGCAACCACCGCAACATTTAACTTTATTTACACAACAAACATACAGCAAACTAGCCTATTAACTCCAAATACAGAAAACTAACTCATCAACTCTAAATTCAGACAACCCACATCTCCCCCTTTTTGTTTTAATTAACTGGTCCCTCCCAAGGTCGGCGACCGACCAACTCGAGGACATCTTGTTTCACTAACAGCTCCGTACTGGGGGTTTTCGTAATTTCTTTCTGATCTTGGTCCGCTCCTTGCTGCACAAGGAAAATCTTGTTCATTGAAGCAGTTATTGATTTTTGCAAGCATTGTAACACACATGAGATTACTATTAATAAGGTACAAATCATTAAAAGAATAGAAACTCCTTGTTTAAGCAAATCTCTTATCCATCCAGAAATACCCCAAGAAGCTAACCAACCATCAAACCCGTCTGCTCCTTCCGTGATAAGGTGTACTCGATCTCGCAATTCTTCAATCTGCTTGTGGATACTTTTAGAGTGATCGGAAAGATTAAAACAACACATTCCCTCAAATTCTTGGCAGCCATGCCCGTGAGCTAATAAAAGGAAGTCGATAGCAGCACGATTTTGGAATACAGCATGTCGCAAGCTATCTACATCATTGGCTAGGCCTGAAAGAATGTCAGAATTTGTGTTAAATTCTTTTACAGCCCAGCAGGCTAGCCTCTTAATTTTATTCCAATTGCTTGCAGCCATTCCTCCAGCTAAAAAGAAGGATAAAGCTACCATAGATCCTAAGGATCCCAGGTTGACTTGGTCATTACAATCTGGTTGCAATGTCCGCAACGATCTTTTAAATCTGGATTTTCGTAACCTCTGGAACCGAGTTCATTCAATTATTGATCGGTAGTGTCAGTCACAGGATCAGGACCAGAAATGTCTTCAGGAGGCTGCTGTAGTGTCTCTCGAAAAGGTCTCACATTTTTAGCTGGGATCCAGCGGGGGCCTCTTTCTGTGGAAACACAAGCATAGCCTCTTCCCCATGTGACAAGGGGATAGGGTCCCATTATCTTACCTGTTTCGGGGTCCCGGATCAATACTGGCGGCTTAATCTTGGGTTCAAAAAGGGTGTTTGTGCTAAAATGGCGAACTACTGGAGGATTGCTGTCTAATAGGGAACAATTCAAAAAGTTAAAAACATACAAGGCTTTCTGTATTCGCTCCTCTGGCGTAGCGGCCCCTATTCCCCCTTTTTGTTTTAATAACAGGCGTTTTAAGGTTTGGTGGGAACGTTCTATTAAAGCTTGTCCCGTAGGAGAGTGAGGGATACCTGTAACGTGTGATATACCCCAAGAGGCAAAAAAGGTTGTTAAGGTTTTAGATACATATGCGGAGCCATTGTCAGTTTTAATTTGAGAGGGTACCCCTAAAGTAGCAAAAGCGCGCATTAGATGTTTTTGCACATCACGTGCTTTTTCTCCTATATGACAGGAGGCAAATAACATTCCCGAAAATGTATCAATAGAGCAATGAACAAACTTTAAACGACCAAATTCAGCAAAATGAGTGACATCTGTTTGCCAGAGTTGAAGGCTCTATAGCCCTCTGGGATTGACTCCTTCTGCTATAGAAGGGAAAGAGTGTCTTTAACAATCAGGACACATCGCAATGATATTATGGGCTTGTTGTATAGTGAGGTCAAATTGACGCTTAAGGCCTGCAGCGTTTTGATGAAAAAAGGAGTGGCTGAGTCTAGCTTGCGCTAATCGATCTGGTAACACCTGCACCGGTAGCGTAAGCAAATCAGCCTGTCGGTTCCCTTCTGCAATAAAACCAGGTAAAGAAGTGTGAGATCGAACATGCATAATAAAATAAGGGTGAAGACGGGAATTTAACAGGAAGATGAGTTCTTGTAACAAATTAAACAGTGCCGTATGAGAAACATCTCGTAGCACAGAAGTCTCTGCTCGGCTAACAATTCCTGCAACATAAGCAGAATCAGTGATTATATTGAGAGGGACAGACCATTTTCGAAACACTAGAACAACTGCAGACAATTCTACTATTTGAGGAGAACCCTGTACAGTCTCTACATCTGAGTTCCACTGTTCCCGATGGTCATCCCACCAAAGGATGACAGACTTGTGAGATTTGCCAGACCCATCCGTGAATACAGTGAGGGCTTGTAAAGGCCGGTCACTTCGCTTTGGAATAGGTAAAAGGTGAAAATCAACGCTTAACAGTTTGTGAGAAGGCGGATGAGAAGTGAGTTGGCCTGCATAGCCAGTTAGAGCTATGCCTAGTGCATCTGATTGTTGTTGTAACCATTGCAAGTAAACACTTGTTACCGGCATACATATAAGGGTAAAGTCCGTGCCCGCCAGGGTAAGTAATCGCTGTCGAGCCCTGATGATTAAAGATGAAAACATTTCATGCTGGGTAGAAATCGTCTTTGTGGCTTGGTTAGGCAGAAAAATCCATTCAATGATCAGAAAAAGGTCCGTTTTCTGGCAGTCCCATTGGAAAATAAGTGCATGAGGCTGTCGAGCAGGGTTAAGGATGATTAATTGAAAAGGCAATTCTGGTTCCCATCGATGCGCTTGTCTGGAGGTAATCGCTGCCACAGCTTTATGCAAGGAAGCTACGGCTTCAGGACTAAGAGTTCGCGGAGCGTTTAAGTCCGAGCTTCCTTTAAGCATTTCAAATAAGGGACAAAGATCCGCATTAGTGATTCCTAACAATGGTCTGACCCAATTGATTGTACCCAGCAGTTTTTGCACGTCATGTAAATTCTTTACATTCGCCTGTATTTGTAAAGGTTGTGGAGCAATAGTCTGAGCTCTTATACGCCATCCTAAGTATTTCCAAGGTGGCATTTTTTGAATTTTTTCTGGTGCAATACAGAGGTCTGCTGATTTTACAGCAGCCACGACAAGGGCTACAGCTTCCTCCATGACCTCATGGTGTTGTGCTGCCACTAGAATGTCATCCATATAATGATATAACAATGCAGCAGGTACTACAGTTCTGACAGGACTAAGTATTTTGGCTACATACCATTGGCATATTGTGGGGCTATTTTTCAT
Source organism: Columba guinea (assembly GCA_032206185.1). Taxonomy (NCBI): domain Eukaryota; kingdom Metazoa; phylum Chordata; class Aves; order Columbiformes; family Columbidae; genus Columba; species Columba guinea. Next base: position 280,410 of record JAVLUU010000479.1, on the reverse strand, counting down.
TCCCTGCGGTAGCACAACCCACTGGTATCTTTGCAAAGGGGCTTGCATGTTGACACTAGGGACCGAAAAGGCAAATTTAGGAGCATCATCTGGATGCAATGGAATGTTGAAAAAACAATCTTTGAGGTCTATGATGGTTAAATGCCAATCTCGAGGGATCATGGTAGGTGACGGGAGCCCAGGTTGCAGTGCTCTCATGTCTTCCATAGCGTTATTAATTTTTCGGAGGTCATGGAGCAAGCGCCACTTGCCAGTCGGTTTTTTAATAACAAAAACAGGTGAGTTCTAAGGGCTCGTGGAGGGTACAATATGTCCCATAGATAGTTGTTCATTAACTATTTCTTGGAGGGCGTGAAGCTTTTCCAGCGGCAGGGGCCATTGATCAATCCAAACAGGAGCATCTGTTTTCCAAGTTAACTTTAGGGTTTCACGCCCCTCAATGGCCCCACCTAAAAATGTGTCTGAATAGACATCCCCCACTGAGACAAGACATCACGCCCCCACAAGACCATAGGTACTGGTAAGATAAACAGTTTGACTGAGGCAACTTGCCCTTCTGGACTTTGAACTTGTATTATTTCTGCACTTTGGCAGCTAGCTCCATACCCCCCGATTCCTGCTAATGTCTGAGAGACATCAGCTAAAGGCCACCTAGAAGGCCACTTTGCTTGAGAAATAACGGTAACATCTGCACCTGTATCAATAATTCCACTTAACACGACTTGTTGACCTTCGCGAATGAGGGTGCATTGACATATAGGACGTTTTTGTGAGATGGCTTGAACCCATAAAATTAGTGGTTCTCCCGTAGATCCAAAACCTCCCTGTCTGTGCGGGAGCGATTGATCAAGAATTGGGACATAGTCCTCCTTAGGGATCAGTATTAATTGCGCGATTCGACTGCCCTCTGGCACTGTACAAGGAGGAAACGGGGTCCAGGCCATAATTTTGATTTCTGAATTACTGTCAGGATCGATTACTCCGGGCAATACAAAAAGTCCTGACAGAGTGGTGGACGATCTTCCTAATAATAAAGCCTGCATTCGAGGGGGCAAAGGACCTGCAATTTTGGTAAGCAGTAAGTGAACAGAGGAATCAAGTAGCGTTACTGTGTGGGCGGTTGCCAGGTCCAGGCCGGCGCTCCCTGCTGTTGCTGGGCGGAGACTGGAAACACTCCTGTTTCCCCCCCCGGCGTTTGTGGGGGCGCTGGTCGCGGAACTTGTGTCTGTGCACGCCGCGGTCCCGCGCTCTGCAATCGGTTTCCCTGTATGGGGCGCCCTTGAGAGTCGTATTTAGATCGACATTGATTAGCATAGTGGCGCCCTTTTTGGCACTTCTGGCTATTTCCAACTCCCCCTCGTTTATCGCTTGGCGCTTAATCTTTCCCCAAACCTCATGAGGATCAGGGGGAAAAAGATCAGGTTCCTTTTCAGGGTCAATTGGACCCGGGTCAAAGGGATCATTCTCCGGGGGATATCCAGCAGCACAAGCTAATGGTGGCGCAGAGGGTTCCGCCCCACCAGCGATTTTAGAAGGGCAGGGGGGAGGTGACTGAGCTCCCTCCTCGGAGCCTCGCTGATTTTGCTCTTGTGCCTTTATGGTTTCAAAGATTTTTCTCCAACTGGGGAGCATACGCTGCGCTTCTTCATTTCCTGAGGTGGCTGCGTCCCATAACTTTACCCCCACATCGTCCCAAAGTTCACACGTAAAAATAGAAGAAGCAGTCACCGTGGGGATCTTAACCTGCACCCATTTAAGGATTAACTTAAGATCTTGTTCCGAAAGAGTCTTTATCCCATGCTTCTTAAGTAGAGCTTTCATAAGCTCATAAACGTTATAAACGTCTCTCTCAGGGGAAGACTCTTGATTCCCCATTTTGCAAGTTTCCCACAGCTCACCTCTCGTTCCAGACGGAGGGATTGTTTGGCCGGCCGGCTTATCCTGCTTCCTTTCAGCAGCTCATTCCACGTTCTGCGGGACTCGCGACATGCCACCAGGTAGGTGGTTTTTCAATCTCCGGCGGTTGCGTCGCTGACGATCACGTCGGAGGTCACCAATTTGCCGCGATTGAGAGACGGGGACGCAGCTTGATGCAAGCAAGGTGTCCACTTTATTGCTTGGCAAACATACATTTATATAGTTTAAGGCATACGTGTTTTGTGTTGATTGGCTAATCACTTTAACAGACATTAACCTAGCTAGGGTGGGATCTTTGGTCAGGCAGTGTTCGCATGGTAACAAGATCGTTAGCTCGCAGTCACAAGTCGCCCCCGCTCCAGGGCGCAGGCACCCCCACCGACCACAAGCTCCCCGCCTCCAAGTCGCGCCTCAGAACTACCGCAACACTTAACTTTATTCACACAACAAACATACATCAAACTAGCCTATTAACTCCAAATACAGAAAACTAACTCATCAACTCTAAATTCAGACAACCCACACCCCAGTTTACCAAAACGCGCAGACGTGAATGCGCAGACCCAACGCGCTGGTGTCGCCCACGTCTCGCGCAGGCAGCGTGCCAACCCAACCAGACAATGAAAGTGCCTTATCTCATTGATGGGGTTTTACCCGCGTCCCGAGCTGGTCCCATGATCTGTGGTCCCTTCCGGGAATTCCCCGGTGCCGGCACAAGGTCCCAGAGATCCTGGGGACCACGGCAGGTCAGGCAGATTATCCCATCCTCGTCGCCAGAAAATGATACCGAAAAGTCAGCAAAGAGACTCTTTAACACTGGCCGTACTTCACTGGCAGTAATCCCTCCTGGATTAACACCCTCTCTGGATGGCACGGGTGCCAACTGTTGGCAATCAGGGCAGGACATAAGAACACTCCTGGCCTGATCCACTGTAATTTGAAATTGTCGTTTTAACGACTTTGCACTCTGGTGAAAGAATTCATGTGATCATTTAGCTTGCTGCAAGGCTTTAGGCACAGTGAGCAGCACAGCTTGTGCATTGGCCCTCCTATTGCCTTCCGCAAGAGGTCCTGGAAGGGCAGTGCGAGAGCGGGTGTGCATTGCATAAAAACCATGATGTCTATGATTTATTAGAAACCCCAGCATTCTCAATTCAGCCATCAAAAGAGGATTATCCTCTTCCTTAAGAAAATAAGCTTCCAGGTGATTAAGTATGCCAGCTGCATAATATGAGCCAGTTACAACATTCAAAGGTTTGTTACAGAACACCTCAAAGCGATCCCAACAGCTGTCAGCTCAAGAACTTGTTTGACCATTGGTCTCTTTTTCTACCTTGTGTTTGCAGCACTGGGTATCTGAGTTTAGCCACGTCATTACAACTTTACGTGAGCGACCAGAGGCATCAGTAAATACAGTCTTGTACTTACTGGTCGTTGCTGACAGCAGCATTTATTGCGAATTCTCCTTCATTGCAGGAAGAAATATACCTTCAGGTCTATCCCATACATAGCATATAAACATTCTCTGCCTTTAATTATTGGTTTTGCATACATTTCTTTTATTATCCAAACTGTTTTCATTCTTGTGTGAGCTAGAAAAACCCATACGGCCACAATCACCTTTCTCCTGACCTGAGCTCTCCTGACCTGCGGTTCCACCACCGGTGTCTTCTTTCTTGATCCCTCTTGACTGGCAGGTGCGCTCCAACCCTCTTTATCCATCACTCTTCCTCACAGGTTCACCTCCTTCCTTGCTTTTCCTTTGCACGCTGCTCCCCTGAAGAGAAACACACGGAGGACTGAGCTACAGCAGCCTAAGGGCACTACAGTCAGACAGGGGCTGAGTCCGGGGCTGACACCTCCCCACACCCCACAGCGCGCCCACCTTGCCTTGGCACCAGCCCCTCGCACAGCCCTTCCCCTCAGCTCTGCCCTCCCTGCAGCACAGCTTCCGCACGTGCCCTGCTCAGGCTGGACCCCAATGTCACAGGTTAGAGATGTCACAGCTCAGTACAAATGCCCACGGTCCTCACCTGCTCTTTGGTACTTGCTGGACCCCAGTGTCACGGGTTAGAGATGTCACAGCTCAGTACAAATGCCCACGGTCCTCACCTGCTCTTTGGTACTTGCTGGACCCCAATGTCACGGGTTAGAGATGTCACAGCTCAGTACAAATGCCCACGGTCCTCACCTGCTCTTTGGTACTTGCTGGACCCCAGTGTCACGGGTTAGAGATGTCACAGCTCAATACAAATGCCCACGGTCCTCACCTGCTCTTTGGTACTTGCTGGACCCCAGTGTCACGGGATAGAGATGTAACAGCTCAGTACAAATGCCCACGGTCCTCACCTGCTCTTTGGTACTTGCTGGACCCCAATGTCACAGGTTAGAGATGTCACAGCTCAGTACAAATGCCCACGGTCCTCACCTGCTCTTTGGTACTTGCTGGACCCCAATGTCACAGGTTAGAGATGTCGCAGCTCAGTACAAATGCCCACGGTCCTCACCTGCTCTTTGGTACTTGCTGGACCCCAATGTCACGGGTTAGAGATGTCACAGCTCAGTACAAATCTCCTCAAGATTCCACCTACACCAACTGCTGACAAACACACGCTGTCCTCACCAAAGCCAAACGCTGCAACAACCAGCGACAACTCAAATCCGCGTGTGCGGCGCAAAATCGCAGGTGTGAGCTGACGCAGAGCTGGGCTTGACAGCTGCAGAGTGTGCACCCTGTGGCTTAACGTGGCCAGTCACTGCCATTCCGCCTTCTCCCTGGGAGAAGCGCATGAGCACCCGCTGCTTCAAGGCACCATGCGAACGGTTTGGATCTCCGGGTCTCTGAGGGCGAGAGTAATAAATGTGATCTGTGTGTGGCGCAGGAGCTTCCCGTCCACTTGCTCCTCAGGTGCTGCAAGAGAGGGACAGAGAAAGAAACAGTTAGGAGCGGATTAACAACCTCGTCATCCCTGTCCCCAAACCTGCAGGCGCCCTAGGAGGCCTGATCTAAGTTTGGCTCTTCTCCCTCTCTTTGCTGGAATACTTCACTGCACAAATTTCTGTCATGAACACTCTCTGAACCAATCTGATGTGTTCATAGTTCCCAGCCCAGCGTCCATTCCTCAAGGTACCTCAGCATTTGCCTTTGAAACCACAGCTTAGTGCCATCCCGTCCTGAGCTACCTCAGCATTGCCCACTGCAGCCTCCCCGACGCCATCTCCTCCCTGAGGTCCCTCAGCCTTTCCCGCCAAAGCCTCCCCGATGTCACCCCCTCCCTGAGGTCCCTCAGCCTTTCCCGCCAAAGCCTCCCCGATGTCCCCCCCTCCCTGAGCTCCCTCAGCCTTTCCCGCCAAAGCCTCCCCGATGTCCCGCCCTCCCTGAGGTCCCTCAGCCTTTCCCGCCAAAGCCTCCCCGATGTCACCCCCCTCCCTGAGGTCCCTCAGCCTTTCCCGCCCAAGCTCCTTCCATCCGTCCCGCCCTCAGGCTCCTCCGCCGCTCCCGCCGCTCCCCCCGTTCCCGGCCCCTCCCCGCGGCAGCGCCGCCCCCCGCCCCTCGCGCCCCCTGGCGCCCCCACGGCGGCCCCGGCCCCGCCTGCGCCGCTCCCGACCCGGCGCTGCCCCCTCCCGCTCGCTTTCCTCCCTCTGCCCTGTGGCACCACGGGCTCCCCCCTCCGCCCCACGGCCCCGCCCGAGCCCCGCGCAGCGCTCAGCCCGGGGCTCCCTTCCCTCACAGCCGCCCGCGTGGTTCCCCCTCGCCCCTTCCGGGCCCGGCCCGGGGCCGCGCTCTTGCGGCTGGCTGCCCCTCGCCTTCCTCCTGCCGAACCCAGCCCGTCCCTCCCCCTCCAGCCTCCCCCCTCAGCCGGGACCGGGGCGGCCCCGTCCAGTCTCCCCGCTGTCCGCCCGCCCCTCGCTCACCGCCGGCCCCGCCGCTCCTCGCGCGCTGCTCCCGCCGCCGCACCGGCGGCACGCGCTCCTCGGCCCGCGCGCTTCTGCAGCGTGGCCCCGCCCATCCCGCGCAGGAGCCAATCCCGTCCGCGCCCGCCACCGGGCCCCGCCCCCCCCTCCCGGCCCGGAGCCGCCGGCGGCCGCAGAGCGGCGCTGTCCGCCCGCAGCGCGGCCCCGGCCCCGGCGGGTCAGCGGCAGCGGGGCCGGGAGCGCTCGGGCTGCGCCTGCCCGGGACGGCCCGGGACCGAGGGCTCCGCCGCTGCAGCCCGTTTCGTGCCGTTTGCACCCCGGCTTACACGGCTGCAGCCTTCCTGCTGCTGCAGCTCACACATCTTTCTTGCTTCTAACCGCACAGCAGGTCACACTCACAAACGTTCCGTGCTCGTTGGCATAAGAATATCTGCAGAAGGATCTACAAACATTACAAAGATATACCACCGACCACAGCTTTCTGAGTTTTCAGGTTAAAGTTCCTGTAGATATCCATGTTTCAATCAAACAGACACCACCAGCAGAGCTGCTGCCTCTGCCGTCTTTGCTCAGAAAGAAGTGACAACACCAGAAAACACATTGGCTCTATTCTGCAGTGCAGCATGTCTTACAGAATCTACATCTAACAAAAGTCCACTTAAAGCCTTAGAAGTTCTGTTAGTTGCTTACCTAGCCAACATCCTAATTTTTCTAAAGTATTTAAAGCTTTCGCTGTGCCAACACCAGGTACAAGAGACCCTAAAACCCTTAACCCTGATCCCCAAAACTCTACATTATCATCACATATTGACTCATATACATGCAAAAAGTGTTTTTCTCGTCTTGCTCTTCTGTGATCTACTATCATGGATACATTGGGCATTAAGAGAGTTAATCGTCCCAAAATACACAGTCCTCCAACAGCATTAGAAGGAATTCCTGGCCAGGCTCTGTCTCCACAGATCAAGAACACACCATGCAGGAGGTTTTGGGGTCGCTGTTCCCACATTATCAATGACACCCCTTGGACTCTTCTGCGAGGCGTTACACCATCAAGTTTCATTTCTGTACTCACCAAGGGCAGCATTAACATTTTGCAGTTTATCCATTCATGTTCTCTTATATTGTTCTGACACTGTTCACAAACCAGGTTGATACAAGCCTCCATTGGCACAGATGCCAGCAGTTCCAGTTCCTGTGGTTCGATATCTGCTTCCAGGAGGCAATTAATCCAAAGTGTCGTGTTGGTATTATTACAGTTCGTTGCAATGCCTCTGCACCGACCGCTATTTTGAAACAGTTGTGTGATGCTGCTGTAGTCATCAAGGGGGATGCCAACCCAGCACGTGTGGAACGGGTTTTCGGAGACGCCATAGCCAGGCATATGGAGTCCTGGTCAGTCATGTTGGCTGAAGGAATCCACATGTTAGTCTTGTCTGTGCAGGCATCCAAACCGCAGCAGCTGCAGCAATCATTGTCAGGAAGATCACACAGGTTTCACGTCTCGTGCCAGCAACCATTGCGACCCTTGATCTGTAAAGACACAAGCAGAGCCTCTCCCCCAGCTTATCAATGGATGTGGCCTTTTCCATTGACCATTGACTAGTGATTTGACCATAACTAATGTAGGTTCTTTCTGATTTAGCATGCTTTTGGGTCACACTTGCAAAGTGTCTCATCACAGGGCAAATTTGGGCTGCACCACTTAGATATAAGTGATTCATCACATACAACGCTTTTGACAACTGGTTTTGTGGTGTTTTCCCTACTTTTCCCCACTTTTTGTTTAAAAATGAAGAAAAAACAAAAACAAACAAACAGTTCAGAATCAGATGCGTGCGTTGGACCTTGACTACGTACTCGGAATCACAAACCAAATTTAGAGGTCCCTCCTTAAAAAGCTCTAATAATGTAAAGCTGCGCCAAGTTCTGCTCATTGGGTTGGACCTTCAATAATTTGTACAGAATGATGCCAATCGTTATCTTCACGCCAAACCACTACAGCTTCATGAGACTGCCCAGAACCACCAACAAAACTGTGCGAGTGTGTAGGATCAGACCAGATACACGTACCGTCTGTGACCTGATGTTGAAGACTCGCAGGTTCTGCAGCAATTTACATTTTACATTTATGCATGCCAAAAGCTGTGCTGGTAAGAAAATCAGCTTAGTGCAATTTACAAAGACAGAGATTGCAAATTAAAAAATCAAAATTAAATTTCACAAATGGTACATATACGACAAAAGGATCATGGCCTATTGAGACTTAACTTCATTCCCTGCATTTCTTGATCAGAGTAACAATCGGTATATCAGTGTTAGCATTCTCATCATACTGTCCCACAATAGCCACAGGTTGTTTCTATGGTGTAGCTATAAATAGACAAATCGGCGAGTCCAGTCGAATGCAGTCAGCCTGTAAGGTTGCCATGAATTTATTCCTCTAACGCCATTTTTGTTGTCATATTTATTGGATATTGTTTTCCCTTACCGGATAGAAGTCCTGTTTCAGTTTTGTCAGTGTAGTGTTTGCTTTATCGAGACATTGGCTGTTAATACTGGTGGAAATACAGCATTTGGAATTTCCTTGGAGGCTTCTTACTTGCACAAGCAGATCTGCACCATCCAAGAAGCTTCTTGTGGGACATGCAACTAAACAGAATTCTCAGAAAACGTTATTGGAGCTTACAATTTTCTTAACAAATCTTGACCCGAGAGAGGTAGAGGGCTTTCTGGCAACTACAAGAATTCTTATGGTAAAACTTTGTTCCAAATTTGGCATTCTATTGGTCTCAAAAAGTGGCCTTTCTTTCATCCTCTTCCATGACCTCAAAAACTATCATGTTGAATTTACTAAGAAGTCTCTTACAACCAGTTACCACAGAATAAGTCTATTAAAAAAGAATGGTTTAATTTCCCAGCTTCATTAGAACTCTGGTATATGTGCATGGGGTGTCTGCAGCCTGTGGGGAAACAGCCACAGGCCTGGGACAGTGCAGGATGGACTGTGGTGGAGATGGCCAAGGGTGACACTGGATGTCCCTGCAAGAGCCAAGGTCTTTGTCCCCTTGGCTATGGCTGATGTCCCTGCCACCGAGGCCTAAGAAGAGACACATCATTGTCATGGCCATGGCTCCCCATTGCCTCCTTGCACCCCCCATGCAGGCCAGGAGGTGTCACACCATTGTCCTGCACTGGGCATCGCACTCCCCACAGCCCCAGGAAGAGCCCTGAGCCACCTGTGAGGGACAGGATCTCCCTTCCCAGGGGCAGGGGCTCAAGGCTTGGCCATTGTCCTTCATCAGACAAACCAAGGGCTTTCTCAGCATCAGAGCTGCTGCACTTTGCCTTTGCCTGATGCAATCACTGCCTCCAATTATCTGCTCTAACGAGTCCCTGGGGAGGCTTTGTCAGTAACAGCCCTCAGTGGGGCCCATTAGTGCTTCAAGGTACTTTGGAGTTTGTTCTGACTTGGACTTCTTGAGCAGATTCTTCAGCCTGTCCTTGGTATCTGAGGTTCATGGACTCAGCACCAAATATGCCACGGGGCTCATTAAAACACAGAAAGCCCTAACGAGCGATGTTTCTTTCTGTAATTTCCTTCAAATCTTCCAGACTTGTAGAACTAACTGGAGAGGTTTCAATGGGACACTTGCTGATGAAGATTTCAAAGAAGATTTCATAAAGGAGGGTTTTTTCTTTCCAGGGTGTTTTCTGTCATTTTCCAGTGTATAGAAGAAGTGACAGCATCATTCTACACTGGGCATTGATCCCGAGGGTCTCCTGAAGACATCTGGACAGGCAGGAGAACAGTCCTTGAGGCTGGACACTGTATGGACAACCTGGCTCCTCACCCTCACCCCCGGTCTGCTGGTTCCCTCATTGGCCACCAGAGACTGCATCACTTTTCCTCCATCAGACTTCTCCACTGAGCTCTGCAGGAGATGCTGCAGCTCCTGTGCACCAGCTCCACCTGCTCTCCTGTGCAAACACTGCACAGTTCAATAAACAGCAAAACACTTTCCTCAGCTGTGTGTGTAAGCTGGATCTGATGAGGTCCAGCATCCACAAGGGAAACCCACACAAGAACTGGTTTAGACAGAGAGATAGGAGAGGATAGAAATAAACACAGTGAACGTGTTGACTGCCATGTTAATTAGAGCTCTGAAGAATGGGGCAAGTTTGTAACTCCCTGAAGCTCAAATCAGAAACCAGACAGCTGAGAGGCCACTGAATGACCAAAGAGCAAGTGGAGGAGAAACCTGACAGCACTGGGAAGGGCAAATGTCTACACAGTCTGCTGGAAAGTTGTCCTTGGACAGGGACATTTAATCAGGAGAGGTGGGAACTCCTGAATGAGATGGACTGCGAACTGGCTGAAGGGAAGAAGCCAGAGAGTCATGTTCAATGGGGCAGAGTCCAGTTGAGGCCTGTATCCAGTGCAGTGCCTCAGAGGGCAGTGCTGGGGCCTGTAGTATTCAATATATTCATCAATGACCTGGATGAGTGTACTACCAGCAAGTTTGCTGGTGACACCCAGCTGGGAGGAGTGGTGACACTGGAAGCTGTGCTGCCATCCAGAGACCTGGACAGGCTGGAGAGTTGAGCGGGGAAAAAATTAATGAAATATAACAAGGGAAAGTGCAGAGTCTTGAATCTAGGCAGGAACACGCCCAGGTTCCAGTATAAGTTGGGGAATGACCTATTAGAGAGCAGCGTACGGGAAAGGGACCTGGGGGTCCTGGGGACAGCAGGATGACCATGAGCCAGCACTGGGCCATTGTGGCCAGGAAGCCAGTGGTACCTGGGATGGATTAGAAGGGGGTGGTCAGTAGGTCAGAGAGGTTCTCCTGCCCCTCTGCTCTGCCCTTGAATAACAGGTTTAGTTCAGATACTATCAGGATATACTTGGGGAACTTATATATATATATATATATATATATATATAATATATGCAGCTGTACCACCCTGAGAATGCCCCATCTCATATGATCTGGGAAGCTGAGCAGGGTCAGACCTGGTGGATGGATGGATCCACACCCATCACTGCAGGAGGTTCATGCATCCACCAGGTTCTTGGATGATTCCTGAGGACCATCCAAGTGTGGGCAGTGTAAGAGAGGAGCAGAGCAGGTGTGGAGGGGTTTTGATAGTTAAAGATTTGTTGCTGAATTAGTCAGGCTCAAAGGAACCTCAAGGCCACTTCGAGAAGATGAGAACAGAATCTGCTGTGAGAAAGAGGGGCGTTCTTCAATCAGCAGGGTCCTGGCGTGGCGTGAATCATCGGACATATCATCAGTGAGACTCCAGCGCATGGACAGCCCATGATACTCATTTAGTGAATCCATGCTTGGAGAGTGGACGCATGATTAGAATATAGCTGCATATATAAGGAGGCTGGTTTCTGTAATAAATGGCTTTAGCATGATTCACATTGAATCAACTTGTTTTGCTGAGTCTTTATTTCGCTCTAACAAATGGTGACCCCGACGTGATACTCTGAACTGCGTACCACCGAGGTTGGGGAAAAGCCTGGAGCGGCCCAGCCGGAGGCGGATCAGCTGGACTGAGAACTGGGCGGAGGCGTACAGACGTTCCGCATTTTGTTGAAGAAGTCACCGTAAAGGGTGAGCGGTTGGGAGCGGGAGGAGGGAAGAGTGAAGTTATGGGGAAAAATATATCCTCTGAGGAAGAAGCCATAGTTAAACTCCTCCTGCATATTCTCTCTATGAGAGGACTTAAATATGAAGAAAGTAACATCTGTAGACTGTTGGTTTGGTGTAGAACTAAGGGCTACCCGACAGAAGCTGAAAAAGCTTTAAAAATTGGACATTGGGACGATAGAGGGCAGAAGTTATGGGATAAGATTAGCGACAGAGATAAAGAAGCTAAATCACTAGCGACTACATGGAAGCTTATAATTACCACCTTAAAAGAACTTAAGGCTGAACGGGCTGCGGTTACTGGAATTTTTACAGCGTTACAGCCTGATAAGAACTCTAAAAATAACTGTGAAGCTTACCCAGTTCATGTCTTTGATCCCCTTCCTGCCCCAACCCCTGTTGTGCCATCGGCACCCCCGATGATACAGCAGTCTGGGGCGGGGGGAGGAAAATCACTCAGCAGATGGCCCCCTATACCATCACATGACCCTAAAGAGACTAAGCAGTCCAAGGAACTGGAGTCAGATAATTTGTCAAAAGAACTGGTGAAAGCTGAGAATGCTAAAGTTGTAAATAAGTGTAATATCAGTCCTTTTACTGATTTCGTGTCCGCCTTTACCGCCTTCTACTCCTCTAACTCCTACAAAAGAGCAGAAGGGGTCGCCGGATAAGAACTGGGCAAAAGAACTGTGTGAAAGATCAGATCAGCTATTAGGGAGTGAATCCAACAGTCAGCAACGCGGTCATGCTGATCATGACAGGAAAGGGGATGCGCCTGGGGACTCAGGTTATACGAATAATGATGATGCTAGAAAGTATTGCCGAGAATGTGCATTGTTCCGCACCCCCATGTTACTAATGATTCTCCAGCACCGTTCAAGTCCATGTTATCTGATGACTCGGAAGAGGATGAAGGTTTGAAGCATTTTTCTTGAAAAGTTAAGTATGTGTACGAGTTGCCCCGAGATCAGATAAGAACCATGAAAAACTCAAGCAAAATTAGACCTATGCAATGTAACAGCTATAGATCATTTAGGACAGAACAATGGGGATTCGTTGAAAGGGGCAGGTATCCCACAACTCCTGGAAGAGACACTAATTGACACACCACAACTACAGACATGATAAGTTTCTGAAATCCTGAGCAGTCAACAGATCTTGCATATCAAGCTATGAGAGAGGTGTCTGAAACCAACAAAGCAGCCAAATCATTTGCAACTATTAATCAGGGTCCCAATGAGAATTACATGCAATTTATTGACCACCTTCAAGAGGCCATCAACAAGCAAGTTGAAAACTTAGAAGCTAAGTAAGCACGGGTGTTGAAATTAGCAGTAGAGAATGCTAATGTTTGCTTTCACCATGTTATTTGCAAGTTTTACAGTGCATATTATGTGTTCCTGTGTACTGCCTCTCTGAAAATCAAGCAGCTTGTCAGGAATGTGAGTTAATTGTTTTACTAGTTGTTTTTAAGTGCGCCGTAAAACCTTCTCCCCGCTTTTCCCATTCACGCTGCAAGCAGCCCTGTGCCTTCCTCCCCTCCTCCCCCTCCCTCCCTCCCTCCCTCTTCTCAAGGTTTTTACTTGCAAAATGGGGTCAAGAATGATTGTCTTCAGTTCTGTTGCTAAAAAATTGGTATTGGGAGGTGTTTTAAAACTTAGGAAAGCACTCAGAATTATAAGGAAGGAAGATCTTGTTAAATATTTAAATCAGTTTTGGCTGCTGTATAAGTTAAATGATTGGGAAAAGTGTCTGGAGAATAGAATCTTGAAGTATAACACTTTGTTGTGATTAATGTTGTTTTTAAGGCCAGAAGAGCAGGACAAAATAAATATCTACAGTTTTACAGGCGGGGCAATTTGAACTTCAACAAGCTGAGAGAGTTAACTGATAACACACAGGTCAGAAAACTTGTTAAAGTCTGCAAGACGCTTTCCTTATTAACCTGTTTTCTTTGTGGGTATCTCTTTAAGCATGTTGCAATTCTGGTAGGTCCTTGCTATATGGTACGATAAGTTCACAGTCTGTTAAATCATGAGAATCCGTTGACTCAAAATGTGCATTTTGTGATAATTCAGAAGATCATGAGTAATTTAGTTCTTTACTGCGTGAATGTGATGGTAAAATTTTGCGTGTAGTAGCTGTTATTTTTCTCTCCAGCATGCTACCTTTATTCCAGCATTCAGACTTGCGCAACTCTGTGACAGGTTGTGTCTCATCTCGGTGTGCTGGATTTGGCTTTTCCGTATGCACACCATGTAAAGAATCCTGGTTTTGGGATAACAGCTGTAGCGCACCAGATGAGACACTAAAAATATTAAAAAAAGCAAGCCCTGCCCAGTCCAGCTCGCTGCGGCCGGGGGGGGCGGGTGCCGATTGGGGCTCCAGCACTCACTGACCTGTTTTGTCAGGGAGACCCAGAGGTACCTCCACCTGGCTGAGCAGTAAGCGGCCCAAAGGTGCAATGCAAAAATTGAGATATTGACTTAATGTAACTGTGATCCATCTGCATATTTGAACTTGGTATTTGGTTATCATATCTGAGCTCAGTATTTTAGTTTGCGTATTTATATTTGGTACCAAAAGAATCTTGTTTGGGGAGATAATTACAAAATGGGAACCGGTTCCACTGCTAAAATTCCACCTTGCTCCCCCTTAGGATGCATCCTTACACATTGGAGTAATTGCTTATATTGTTATCTAGCAATTTTGAGACCAGAAAAGCATTTAAACTGTTAAACTCTGCTTTAAAAAAAAACCAAACCAAAACAAACAAACAAACAAACAAAAAACAAAAACAAAACCAAAAACCACCTAAATTCTATGATAGAGGTGAATTTGGAAGAGGTTGTATTTAAAAGTTGCTAGAAAATTAACTGATTTGGATCTAGGAAAATAGAATAATGGATTTATGTTTATTATACTGGTTTTTGACATCTGTAAATTGTAAAAGGTAAATGGAGCTAAGGAATGTAACTATTGCTGAGCTACTTGGAATTGCATATAAAGTGTATTATGGTTGGAATGAAATGGGAAAACAAAAGAGCAAAACATCCCAGGCCTGTGTGCAGCTCATTGTAACTGAGAATCTTCCCAGAGCCTCCCACTTCGTACCAGCCAGTATGCCAGCTGCGTGACCTTGGTTATATCTAAACTGCAGCAAGAAGAGAAAGAAAAAACAAATGGAAAAACCTGGCTGCCCGCTTTTAAAGCAGTGAAAGAGGGGTTCTCTCTCCCCCCCACTGCAGCGATGTAATACTGAATGGAGCAGTCCGAGGGTGAAGTTTAAAGGCATCCTGAGCAGACCCATTGTTCTAATGAAACTGGACAATTAAACCAAAAATTTGTTGATAGACTTATCCTGTGGTAATTAGTTGTAAGAGACTTCTTAGTAAATTCACCATGCTAGTTTTTGAGGTCATGAGAGAGAATGAAAGAAAGGCCGTTTTTTGAGACAAACAGAATGCCAGATTTGGAACAAAGTTTTAATACACGAATTCTTGTATTTGCCCAAAAGCCCTATACCTCTCTTGGGTCAGGATTTGTTAAGTAAATTGTAAGCTCAAATAACGTTTTCTGAGAATTCTGTTTAGTTGCATGTCCTACAAGAAGCTGCTTGGATGGTGCAGATCTGTTTGTGTAAGTGAGAAATCTTCAACGAACTCTTGAATGCTGTATTTCCACTAGTATTAACAGCCAATGTTTTTGATAAAGCAAATACTACACTGATAGATCTGAAAACAGGACTTCGATCCGGTAAGGGAAAACAATATCCAATAAATATGACAGCCAAAATGGAGTTAGAAACTTTGAGGAATGAATTTATGACAACCTTACAGGCTGACTGCATTCAATTGGACTTGCAGATTTGTCTATGAAACAACCTGTGGCTATTGTGGGACAGTATGATGAGAATGCTAACAGACTGATATACCAATTGTCACTCTAATCAAGAAAATGCAGGGAATGAATTTAAGTCTTAATAGGCCATGATCCTTTTGTCATATATGTACCATATGTGAAACTGAATTCTGTTTTTTTTTCATTTGTAATCTATGTCTTTGTAACTTGCACTAGCTGGTTTTCTTAACAGCACAGCTTTTGGCATGCATAAATGTAAATTGCTGCAGAACCTGCAAGTCTCTAACATCAGGTCATAGGCCATGCTTGTATTTGATCTGATCCTACATACTTGCAAAGTTTTTGTTGATGGTTCTGGGCAGTCTCATAAAGCTGTAGTGGTTTGGCATGAAGATAACGATTAGTATCATTCTGTAAAAAATATTGAAGGTTCAACCCAATTAGCAGAACTTGGCACAGCTTTATATTACTTAGAGCTTTTTAAGGAGGAACCTCTAAATTTGATTTGTGATTTTGAGTACGTAGTCAAGATCCAACACACGTATCTGGTTCTGAACTTTGTTTGTTTGTTTGCTTGTTTGTTTGTTTTTAAAAAGGGGGGAAAGTAGGGGAAACACCACAAAACCAATTGTCAAAAGCATTGTATATGATGAAATACTTTGGAAGTATGACCAAAACCCATGCTAAATCAGAAAGAACCTACATTAGTTATGGTCAAATCACTAGTCAATGAAAAAGGCCACATCAATTGATAAACTGGGGAAAAGGTTATGTTTGTGTCATTACAGGCCGAGTATTGCAGTAGATTCAACAAAGATTCAACGGATGCAGAAGGACAGGAGGGAGATAAGTTGTAAGGACTGTTTCAGATGTAAACCATGGATCCCAATCGGACCTGGTGGTCTAGAAGCCTATTAGCAAGCAGGTGGTGTACCTTCTGTGGAGAATGGCAATTTGAACAATCAGCAGGAGATCCAAAAGGGTGATATTACGATTAGATAGTCAATGCATAGATAAGGTAAAATTATGAGATATCCCTACCATAGTAATCTAAGTGTAGCAACTGATAAAGTTTTAGAAGGGATATTAAGGTTAAGCTATTGATCTTTTAAATAGGTTAAGATAACTTTCAAGATATTAATTCAATTATTAGTAGATGCTGATGGTATTAAGTATGTTACCCCATAAACTGCGCAGTTATAAATCTTTTAGGAATTTAACAGAATATATTGTATTAACTTGTCTGGTTATTTTGAATCTATTAAAATAGTGTGTTAATAAGGTTGTCATAGTAGAATTAAGGTTTTAAGAATAGGCAGGTAGTTGTTTGATCTTCTTAAGTAAGGTTTAACGGCACTATATGTAATTGTAATTATATTGTTAATCACGTGTTCTATGTTGCAGTGTATTTAAAAAATGATTCACCGTGCGGTTAAAGGGGCCTGACTAATTCAAGAACAGAAAGGGGGAAGTGTGGAGGGGTTTTGATAGATAAAGATTTGTTGCTGAATTAGTCTGGCTCAAAGGAATCTCAAGGCCGCTTCAGATGCTGAGAAGAGAATCTGCTGTGAGAAAGAGGGGCGTTCCTCAATCAGCGGGGTCCTGGCGTGACGTGAAACATCGCACGTATCATCAGTGAGACTCCAGCGCGTGGAGAGTCCATGATACTCATTTAGCGAATCCATGCTTGGAGCGTGGATGCGTGATTAGAATATAGTTGCATATATAAGGAGGCTGCTTTCTGTAATAAATAGCTTTGTGTGATTCACATTGAATCGGAATGCTGAGTCTTTATCGTTCCAACACACGCTGTCCAATGGGGTTTGTGACACACACACTTTCCAATGGCGTTTGTGACACACACGCTGTCCAATGGGGTTTGTGACACACACGCAGTCCAGGGGGGTTTGTGACACACACATGTCCAGTGGGGGTTGTGACACACACACTGTACAATGGGGTTGGAGACACACACAATGACCAATGGGGTTTGTGACATACACGCTGTCCAATGCGTTTTGTGACACACATGCAGTCCAGGGGGATTTGTGACACACACGCGTCCAATGGGGATTGTGTCACACACACTGTCTAATGGGGATTGTGAAACAGCCGCTGTCCAATGTGGTTTGTGACACACACAATGTCCAATGGGCTTTGAGACACACACGCTGTTAAATGTGGTTTGTTACACACAGGCAGACAAATGGGGTTTGTGACACACACACGGTCTAGAGGCGTTTATGACACACACGCTGTCCAATGGCGTTTGTAACACACAGACTGTCCAATCGGGTTTGTGACACACACATGCTGTCCAATCGGGTTTGTGACACGCACAGTGTCCAATGGGGTTTGTCACACACGCTGTTCAGGGGGGTTTGTGACACACACACGCAGTGTAATGGGGTTTGTGACACACACACTGTCCAATGGGGTTGAGACACACATGCTGTCCCATGGGCTTTGTGACACACACTGTCCAGTGGGGATTGTGACACACATGGTCTCCAGGGGGGTTTGTGACACACACAGTGTCCAACGGGGTTTGTGACACACACACTCTCCAATGGGGTTTGTGAACACACACGCTGTCCAATGGGGTTTGTCACACACACTGTCCAATCGGGTTTGTGACTCACACACACTACCTAATAAGGGTTGTGACAGACACACTGTCCAATGGGGTTTCTGACACACTCACTGTCCAATGGGGTTTGTGAAACACACGCTGTCTAGTGGGGTTTGTGACACACACAGTGTCCAATGAGGTTTGTGACGCACACGATGTCCAATGGGGTTTGTGACAAATACACTGTCCAGGGGGGTTTGTGACACACACGCTGTCCAGGGGGGTTTGTGACACACACGCTGTCCAAAGTTGTTTGTGACACACATGCTGTCCAATGGGGTTTGTGACCCACACACTGTCCAATGGGGTTTGTCACACACACTGTCCAATCGGTTTTGTGACACACACTGTGTCCAAAGGTTTTTGAGACACACATGCTGTTTAATAGGGTTTGTGACACACACGCTATCCATTGCAGTTTTTGACACACACCCTGTCCAATGGGGTTTGTGACACACACACTGTCCAATGGGTTTTGTGACACACACACTGTCCGAAGGTTTTTGAGACACACACGCTCTTTAATGGGGTTTGAACACAGACGCTGTTCAGGGGGGTTTGTGACACAGACACTATGCAATGGGTCTGTGACACACACGCTGTACAATGGGGTTTGTGACATACACAATGTCCAATGGTGTTTATGAACGCACATGCTGTCCAATGGGGTTTGTCACACACAAGATCTACAATGGGATTTGTGACACACACGCCGTCCAATGGGGTTTGTGACACATGCACGCTGCCTAATAAGGGTTCTTCTCCCAGAGAAGGACCGCACTGTGAGCAGGAGGAATACACCAGTCCAAGCCAGCAAAAGAAGGGCTCTGCTCCGGGGACGTGGCGGTGCTGTGCTTTGTCCTGAGCCCCCGGCCGATCGCAATACAACTCTGCCCTTCCCAGGCAGAAATTCCCTGCAGGGCAACTGGGCAGCTGGAGGCTGGGGAGAGAGATGCTGCTGCTGCCCGGTGCTGCCCCAGCCATTGCAATCAGCTCTGGTTCTGTGCAGTGCACGGGGGTGCTGGGGAAGAGGAGGATGCTGCGAAGGCTGCAGCCCGGGGCATGCAGCAGCCACAGACAGCCATGGCTGGTTTGCAATGCGCCACACAGGGATCAGCAGCTGCTGCGGCTCTTGGCTAACTGGGTTTATACCTGAGCCCCCCTCCATTTCTGGGCCCCAGAAACCCAGGGCAGAGTAACTCGCATCTGAGACGAAGCTCTGAGCGGGTGGATTTCTTGTCAAGACCAGCACTGTTTGCGGCGCTTCTCCCCGGTGTCTCAGGCCTGAACGTGCTCTCGTGACGCTGGAAGCCTTGTGCATCAGAGCCTTGTGCAGAGATGGGTCATGGCTCAGATTTCCAGCAAGGGAACGAGCAGCCGGCTCTTCCTGACTTGGAAGACCCTCGGTGGAGGAGAGGGACCACATGCGGGTTTGGAGGGTCTCGCCTGTATCAGCTCATGCAGGTGCTCCGAAACACCCCTGCAATGGGGAGGATCCTTGTGAGATGAAGGGGATGCCGTACGGTGCAGGTCAACCAGGCCAAGTCGGCAATAGATCTCAAATGTTCCAAGTCCTGGACTGGAACTGGAGACAGGCGGGTGGGAAGGGAGCTTGAGGGGGATCCAGCCAGACTGCCGGCTTGCGGCAGCACCAGCCCAGGGCTTCCGGCAACCAAGGCCGGGACACCCCGAGGACAGAGATTTCCTGCAGCCTTCTTTGTCCCGAGGTGGAGCAGGAACAGAGGAGCACAGGGGGAAAACTTGTCATTTTTTTTTTTAATTGGCTTTATTGATTTTGAAAACAATCCAAGGCCGAGCAGAGGCTGGCAGCACCATGTCCTCAGGGCAGGTGAACGCCGCGGTCGCGGCTCTACTCCTCTTGCTGTCCCGCGGTGCAGCTGCAGCGGAAAGCCCTGCGCAGAGCCCGGAGCGCCCTCCTGAACCGGGAAGGCCGTCGCCGTGGAGCTGGGCCCTGCGCTGGGCAGGCGATGTCTGCGCTGGTCTCTCCCCCATGCTCTGCAGACATTGGAGAAACCGTGTTCTCTTCTTCCTCCTTTGCAGCTGGGACGAGAGGGGCTGTGCTGGCCTGTCCCTCATCCTCTCCTGCCAAATGAGCCTCAATGGCTTCAAGTCCTGCAGGTGCTGGTGCTGCCATTGGAACATCCGTGCATTGGGCCAGGTCCTGCTGTTCCAGCGGTTGCTGGCCAGGTCCCTGGATCTCAGCCTCAGCCCTGCGCACCGCCTCACTGACGATGTACTCCACAATGTCTGACAGGTCCACATCGTCCTCTGTGGGGCTGTGCTGGGCAGGTGCCGGGCGCTCTGCCTCTGCTGCCGCCTCCATGTCTGTGCAGCTGGGCAAGCCAGACCCCTCCTGGGGACCTGCAGGGGCGTCCTGCAGGTGCTCCTGGACCGAGGGGTTGATCCAGATGCTGTGGATGGTGTCTGTGCCTTGGCACCCCTCTTTGCTGTTCTCATCTTGCAAGTCCATGCACTGGGCCAGGTCCTGCTGTTCCTCCGGTTCCCGGCCAGCTGCCACGATCTGAGCCACAGCCCTGCGCACGGCCTCACTGACGATGCGCTGGGCTGTGTCCCACAGAGCCGCGTCGTCGGCTGTGGCGCCCTGTGGGGCAGGTGCCGGGCACTCTGCCTCTGCTGCTGCCTCGCTGTTGGTGCTGCGAGGCCAGCCAGATCCCTCCTGGGGACCTTTATGGCGGTCCTGCAAGCGCTCCTGGACCGAGGGGGTGACCCAGGTGCTCTGGAGGGTGTGCTGGCCCAGGCTGTGGCTGATCTGCGGGCAGGAGGAGGAGCAGGACACCTCCTTGTCAGTTGGCATCTTGGGTCTCCTCTATCAAAGAGCTGCAACGGGCACCCAGGGTAGATGCTGCCTCCTGAGAAGCTGCTGCCTCGTGAGAAGCTGCTGCTCCTGAGAAGCTGCTCTCCTGGGAGTGAGCACCCCAGGGCTCTCGCTCCTTAAATACCCCCACGGTCAGGGCGGGGACCCCCGTGTCACAATGGCCTCTGGTTATGTCGACCCCGTGTCACAATGGCCTCTGGTTATGACGTCACAGAGCCCGGGCGGTCGTCACGGAGACACCCACCTCCGGGCCCGGCTGGACTGGCTGTGCGCGGCGTGGGGCAGCCCCTGCTTGAAGGAGGAGGGAGCAGAGAATGGCGAGGGAAGCTGTCCCCAGCACACAGGACCCCGTCCCCCAGAGCTTTGCTCAGATGCTGCTGCCTGCTCCGCTGCACCTGCAAGAATCCACATTCAGAGCTTGTTTGCAGGACAAACCAAGGGCCACTCGAGAGCCTCACCACGCTGATTCTTTGTTTTCAACATGATCGTCATGAGTTTTTTTAAGTAGGTATGAGCCACCTTTGAAGAAATAGGCTGAAGCCACATTCACAAAACCACACAGTCCGTTTTCAGCAATAGAATCTAACGTTTCCCCCTTTAGTGACAACCAAGTTTCTCTCAAGGTGCGCTATTACAGTACTTGTGAGCTGTTCAGTGACTCACTTGCTAAAGGAGGTGGCCTCATCCAACTCCCAGTTTTAGCCTGCCAGCTCTCCAATGCATTGCCTCTACCACCTTCCTTCTACCAGGCCCAAAGTGCATTCTACTGCCTGGTTAGGGAGATGCACGTGCCACCGGTCCCAAAGCATCCCTCTGGGGACCCATCCTAGCTGGCCATTACCTCTCAGCTGCTGCACCAGCCAAACCTTTCTGGAACAGCAAACTCTCAGAATCTGCTCCAGCTCTGTAAAAGTCGGTCCAAAACCAGAATCTGCCTGAACGTCGCCACCAAGAACAGACTGACAGTGACTTAGAGAGAGGCCTGAGGAGAAGCACCGTGGTGCACAGGTGTCTCCAGCCTGGAAGGCTACTGCTAACAATGGCTGCTGTGTGGAGTTTGCCTGCTGCTTCAGCCAAGCCAGCCCCCACCTCCTAAAAGGGATTGTTAGACGGGTCTCTCTGACCCAGGGACAATCGCTGCCGTCCAGAAGATGGTTTTCAACCATTCTTGTAAATTGAGACATTTTAGCCAATCAGCTCCTGCATATTTTATAGCCTCAATTTAGCATAAGTCTACATAGACACAAATTCATTGGATAGACTAGAAGCTCCCTCAACAAACACACATTTATTTATCAGTTCTGGATACCGTACTATTATGTAAATTAGAAACCATACACAAACCCAGAAATTAAAAGAAGATAAAGTTACAATAGATTTTAATATAAAAATATTTTAAATTTATTCAATATATTTTAAATTTTATCTATGATTATTTATTATTATTATTATTATTATTATTATTATTATTATTATTATTATTATTATTATTATTATTATTATTTATTGATTTATTGGACAATATTTTCTGCTCCCACCATCCGATGTCCTGATGGAAAAGAGCCAGTTGGGCAAAAATTGGTTAGTTTTGCTTCATTTTTGTTAACAATTGTTAATTGCTTAAAGGTCCCAGCAGGACCTTTGAACAGAGGCCGGTGTGGAGTCACTGACTCTATTTGTGACGAATTTTTGTCCTTAATTTTCAATTTTATTCTTAATTTTAATAATTATTCTTATTTTTTATCACTATTATTATTTTTTATTGCTATTCTTAATTATTATAGCTTTTTCTTGAGCACAGCACAGAAAATAGACCACGGAGCAAATATTGTGTAATAAAGTCAGTGATTGGTGCTGCTTATTACAACTGTTGCAATTTCCTGCATATTAGCTTTACATTTTTGTTTTAAGCAGTTGAATAGCTGGAATTAAATTAGATGGGAATTATACAGACTATCTATTTAAAAGAAATGCTTTGTACGAAAAATTGTGTTGTTTCATTTTCCTGGTGGCCAGAATTTGTTATTCTTAATAGTAATTTTAATCTGCATTTTAATTTTAATATTTTATCCATGACGCTCATATTTCCCATTCATTTTGACTTTGTCAAGTCATTGGACATTAACTGCTAAGGGAGAAAAGGGGTTTTTTTGCTCTTTTCAGTTGTAAAATGACATAATAAATGCACCTTTTCCTGCTTTTACAGAAAGCTGTTAAGGCAAAGCTTAATTAAACCAGTTGTAAATCGATCAGGAATGAAGAATGAATAAAATAACTGTATTATTATTAATTAAGTTTGGGAATGAAGAGCTTCATAATCTATTTTAAGCATATTTTCTTTTTTTGCATTTGTAAAAGGCAAATTAAAAATAAATCAGCAATAACCGGTGGTTGCACAAAAATCTTTCCACTGAATGCAGTAGTTTGGGAAACTCCAGAGAAACACTGGAAAATCAGGGAAAAAATAAAGAAAAGGTTTGAATGATGAAAACAACTTGTTTTAACCCTTTCCTATGCTGCAAAATTCACATCGGGACAAATCTGTTTAATATTCAGCAGCAGGGGCTGCAAAGGAAGGGGGAAAATCAAAGCTGCCAACATTCGGAAAATGAAGTGAAGTGAAGTGAAGTGAAGTGAAGTGAAAAGTGAAGAATTGAAGTGAAGTGAAAAGTGAAGTGAAGTGAAGTGAAAAGTGAAGTGAAGTGAAGAATGAAATAAAGTGAAGTGAAAAGTGAAGTGAAGAAGTGAAGTGAAGTGAAGAGTGAAATAAAGTGAAGTGAAAAGTGAAGTGAAGTGAAGTGAAAAGTGAAGTGAAGTGAAAAGTGAAGTGAAAAGTGAAAAGTGAAGTGAAGTGAAGTGAAAAGTGAAGAATTGAAGTGAAGTGAAAAGTGAAGTGAAGTGAAGAGTGAAATAAAGTGAAGTGAAGTGAAAAGTGAAGTGAAGAAGTGAAGTGAAGAGTGAAATAAAGTGAAGTGAAAAGTGAAGTGAAGTGAAGTGAAGTGAAGAGTGAAGTGAAAAGTGAAGTGAAGTGAAAAGTGAAGTGAAGTGAAGAGTGAAGTGAAAAGTGAAGTGAAGTGAAAAGTGAAGTGAAGTGAAAAGTGAAGTGAAAAGTGAAGTGAAAAGTGAAGTGAAAAGTGAAGTGAAGTGAAGTGAAGTGAAGTGAAGTGAAGTGAAGTGAAGTGAAGTGAAGTGAAGTGAAGTGAAGTGAAGAAGCGTTTTCTGACAAATAACTGCCCAAGCAAAAAATCACTGATATGTTTGTATTTCTTTTCCTTCAGGATGTTTTAGAGATAAAGGTTTCGCACCAAGGTTACGCTGATCCAAATAATCTGATGTTCACCCAAATTAAGATTTTGGGGCTGAGCTCAACCGTCCGGAGGGTGATGGTGTCGCAGGACGGGCAAGAAATTCCATCTCCTCACGTCGTGTTGTACAACAGTGAAAACCAGGTATATCCATTTAGTTTTCCTCCAGAATTAATGATTCTAGTCACAAATCATGGTCGTGCTGTTCAGTGAGACCCCCGGAGCTAAAATCCATAGATGTTTAATTCAAGTGACTATTATTCAGTTATCAATTTATGACTCAGTGTTGAGTTGTGTTTCCATCTGCCCTTCAGCCAAAAGACAATGTGTTAATATATGAAAATGTAGAATTATTATAGGAAAGGAATATTGATAATAGAAATATAATATGTAAAATCAACAGGAGCATAACATAATGTACTATAATATAATGTGATAATATAATATGCTATAATGTAACATATGATATAATTATTATAATTAACATAGTATAATGGGATAGAATATAGTAGGATGTAAGATAACAAGATAACATAGGATAGGATATAATATAATATCAAGAAAGATAAATTAAGAAGGTAACGAGAAGCAATCTGAAATAAGAACTGTCAATTTTTTATAATACGGCTCTTTTTTCAATATGTTTTCCCAAGGTCCTGGAAATCACGGGCCTGGAACTTCGATGAGGCCAAGGCTACACGTTGCAGTGCAGTTAAAACGCCCGCGAATCCCACGGAACTTCCTCATGTTCACAAACTCTTTTTGAATTCTTCAGATGTTTTGTGGTAAAAACATGTACAGGGGGGCTGTTTTAAGTTCTTTTGTGCAGAACAGAGTTGTGGTTTTGTGTTGGCCTCATTTTTAAATGAATTGGACAAACTTGGTCTTTCCAAATGAAGAGATGAACGTGAAATGAGGTGATTTCCCTAACTCAAATTTTGTTCTATTTTATTTTATTTTATTTTATTTTATTTTATTTTATTTTATTTTATTTTATTTTATTTTATTTTATTTTTTGTTTTATTTATTTTATTTTATTTTATTTTATTTATTTTATTTTATTTTATTTTACTTTTTTATTTTATTTATTTTATTTTATTTTGTTTTATTTTATTTTATATTTTATTTTATTTTAATTTTTTATTTTATTTTACTTTTTTATTTTATTTATTTTATTTCATTTTATTTCATTTCATTTTATTTCATTTCTTTTATAAAAATATTGGCATGAACTGAGGGCATGTGGGGCAATAAATCCGCCCACATTTTTCTTCCCTGCTTGTTTACGAGTTGAGATTACAGATAATTATTTAAGGGCAATCACATGGATTTAAAAGATTCTGCAGTTGTTGATCTATAAAATATTAAGGCACTTGCAAGAAATCCTCAGCAGCTTTGCCTGGCCTTAGCCAGGCACTCAAGTGCTCCAGCATGTTGATCCGAAGTTGTGTAAAATTAAACATGACATTTGAAAGTTAACTAAAAACAAAAAAAAAATTGAAGTTTTATTGAGGTTTTTATTGAATTTTTATTTCATGGAAGGTAATGTTGTAAATTTACTGGAATTAGTGTTTCACACAACAGCAGGTGGGAGAGAGGAGGGAGGAGATGGGAGAGAAAAGCACTGCAGACACCAAGGTCGTATCCCACAGGACCCAAGCAGGTCCCTCAGCAGGCCAAATCCTGCTCTCCTGAAATCCTGCTCTTGGCCTTGTTCTCATCTCCCAGGAGCCTCAGCTCCACTTTCCCATCCCTGACTGTTCCATCCTGACCAACTCTTTCTGGTTTGTGAGTGTGAAGTCCCACAGGGCACCTCACCCCACTGACTCCTCAGTCACCCGTGTCAGGAAATGTTGTCAATGAGCTCCAAACCCTCCTGGATGGCCGGTACCTTGCAGATATTGGGATATCTCAGATCTTCCACGAGGACATGGCCTGGAAACATGAGGCTTCTTTCATTTGTCTGAAGGAGGCCTCGTCTCATTCCTCTTCCTCACCAGTGAGTCTGTAGCTGATGTCCAGTCACCACAACACTGCCCATGTTGTTCTGCCCTCTCATGCTGACTCCTCAACCTTCAGCTGGCATTGTCTGTCCCCAGACAGAGCTCCACGCATTCCTGCTGCTCTCCCACATGAACAAAATCTCTCTCTTTGACTCCAGACCTCTGGCATTATGAGCACCAGACACAAAAGACCCCACAGTTTCTGCAGAAGATGGTATTTATAGTGTCCTATAACTCCTCATGCTGTTATGTTGGGAGATACACCTCCATCAGGTTAAACAATCTGCATGCAAAGTTTAACAGCTGAACAAATGGAGATTCAGTCCAGGGAGAGTCCAGACATTGAGAAAATCTGGGATTTACCCAACAGAAAACTCTTAATTTGTAGAAGGAGAAATGGGCAGTGATGTATCAGGGAGGGCAAGTGTGTCAGATGCACAAGACCCCACGGTTTCTCCAAGAGGTAGTATTTACAGTGTCCTGTAACTCCTCATGTTGATATCTTGGGAGAGAAATCCTTATCAGGATAAGCCGACTGCATGCAACAATTAACAGGTGAGCAAATGAAGCTTCAGGCCAGGGAGAGACCAGACCTTGAGAAAATCTGGCATTTACCCATCAGAAAGCTCTAAAGATTTAAAAAGGGAAGTGACCAGTTCTGTATCGGGGCAGGAGAACAACCCCATCCATCAGGACAGAGCAGGACCTGACACGCTGAGCAGTGACCCTGAGGAGAAGGGCCTGGGCACTACAAGGTCCCCACACCAGCCAGTGGTGCACGCTCACCATGAACAAGGCAGCTGCACACGGGGCTGCATGAGGAGGAGCATGGGGACCAGCTGGGGAGGATGGAGAGATCTCAGCAAAGGAAGGAAGATGCTCATACAAGAGCAAGGTGGGGCAGCAGGGGGGATGTCTCCAGCCTGCAGGGACAGAGGTGCAGGGGATGCCACAGCACAGGACAGGCTGCCGTGGAGATGATCAAGGGATGGAAAGAGGCTGAAAGCCCCACCAGACATGAGCTCCTTCTCCCCTTGGCTATGGCTGTTGTCTGCACCTCTGATGCCTGTGAGGAGACACCTTGTCCTTGCAGCACAGGGCCCTCATGGCCTCCTTGTCCCCAGCCAGGAAGCTGGGAGGTGTGGGACCATAGTCCTGCCCTTGGCCTTGCACAGCCCCACATCACACTGTCCCAGGAAGGGCCCTGGGCAATGTGGGAGGGACAGGATCTGATTTCCAAAGTGGGGTCAGAGCTTGGCCCTTTGATTAATGAAACACATCCAGGTTTACTGAGCATCAGAGACACCCTTACTTTGCTTTTCCTGATCTGTCATCATTGCCTCCAGTTTTCTGCTCTAAACAGACCGTGGGACAGTTTCTCAGTAGGTTCCCTCAGTGGGACCCATTAATATTACAAGAAACTTTGGAGTCTGAATCTGACTTTGACTTCTTGAGAAGTTTCTTCAGCTTCTCCTCAGGGTCTGAGGTCCATGGACTCAGCACCAAACCCACCAGAGGGGTCATTAAAGCACCTTGGGCTGCTCCTATGCTGCTGAGCTGGGCTGGGCTCCTGGGACACAGGGAGCTCATGGCAGCGGCAGCGCTGCAGAGAGACAGCTCTGCCCAGGAGCAGCTCCTCTGCACACGCAGCAGGGCTGAGGGCTCTGCCTGCAGCACCGAGGGCACAGGAGCCAGGCAGAGAGAAGGAAACACAGTCTGGGGTGGGAGGATGCTGAGAAGTCACTTGGAGAGAAATCTTCAGAGATATGAAGCCTGTGGCTACAGGGCATTGCATCTGCAAATCTTGGTAGGATCTCAGAAAGCTGTCACATTGCAGAGCCTGTGAGAGATGTAAGTACAGCTCTCAGAGATTCTCTGATCAGAGGAGAGGATGTGCTGCAGAGCAGGGATTGCCTTCTGCGCTGTCAGAGTGACAAGACGTGAATGCGGCGTTCTCCCCAGGGTGGCTGTGGGGTGTAAATGTAAATGTGCAGGCAGGGGTGCCCAGGGCTGTCCTGCAGAGCAGGGTCCCTGCACCCCAGGGCTCTGCCGGGCAGGGACTCTGCCGCCTGCCAGGGTCAGCGCTCAGCCTGCCCGGGAGATCCCAACAACACTGAGGGGAGAAGATGTGGTGGAGGAGCAAACCCTATTGGGCAGGAAAGGTGCCTCTGCTGTGGAGAGGGTGCTGTGTGGGTCAGGGCTTCTCACACATCCAGATCACCCCCAGCATTTTTCCAAGTGGATGCCTCAAAGAGAAGATCAATGCAAGGATTACCAGGCAGATAAGGAGCTTTCCTGAGCCTGTCTTTTCAGTTTCCTCTCCCAAGGGGTGGGGGGTGCAGGAAAGGATAAAATGAAAATGTGCTCTCATGCTTAAAGACATCACTGAGACTCCTGAACTGTAACTCTGAGTGATTAGTACATCTGCCAGAAGGCTCATGACATCCCTTCACCACCCCTCTGCCTGTGCACAGCACCTGCATCACCTTGGCTGGACCCGTCAGCCTTAGTCTGACCTGTCCTGTTTTCCAGCCTGCAAACAGGAAGATGCCCCCAGGCAGTGCCCTGTGAACAGGCAGGATCTGTAGGGCCAGGGGGAGGGCACAGAGGGTGGGATGGTCTGTGAGCACTGACAGGGAAGAGACATGGACAGGGAAACACCTCCCAGGGGGAGAATCTCCAGGCAGCAGGGAAATTATCAGAAATGAGAGGAAACTGAACCCAGAATGGTTATGGGAGGGAGAAGAGAGAAAAGTGCCTGTGATCCCCTGCAGGTCAGATCCCTCCTGTGAGCAGCCCCCTGGCCTCCTGTCCCACCCAGCAAAGCCTCTGCCCTCAGGGCCGGGGGCTCCAAGGCATGAAGCAGCTCCTGTGCAGCCAGAGCTCCAGTTCCTCTGCAGAGCACAGGGGCTGAGAGCAGCTGCCCGGCAGTGTTGGTGTCTGGGAGGTGGCTGCACAGCTGGGGAAGGGTGACGCTGTCTGAGTGCCCGGCTGCCTCTGCCCTGGCCTCTCTCACACCCACCCTCACCGCATTTTCCTTCTTGCTCCCCTGCTCTGGGTCAGTGCTGTTGGGATCTTGTTCTTGCTGTCAGGCTCTCTGGGGATGGCAGTTTCAGCTGCAGAGTCACAGCCTGATCTTGTGGGTCCTTTCCTGCAGGTGTGTCCATGGGCACACGTGTCCCAGCTTTGCTCTGACCTGTGGGCTGTGGGCAATGCAGTCTGTGGGGCTGGGGAATGAGCTGAGTCTCCCTCAATCAAATGCCATCATCAGGACACTTGGATATCTCCCTGGGGTTTCCTTCCAAGCTGTGAGCTTCCCTCCACGATGCAAACCTGTCCTACAACATCTGTGTGTATCTGAAAGCCCCACAGAAAAGCAAAGATTCTACAACAGATAAAATGCTGTTTGGTTTGTGAAATGAGACGTGTCTGTCCTGGGCTAAACGTGGAGTGCTGAGACCTTAGCAAAGGTTGGGACATGTCATGGTCTGCGGTGGATCCCTCTGCTCTCAGCAGTGCCTGGTGGCTTTTCAGGGTAACATGGGAGTGTGATCAGTCTCCATCTCAGAAAGGTGCCAGCCCAGGGCAGCTGGAGCAAGACAGAGGGACAGAGCAGCTGCCCTCACTCTGCACTGACCCACAGGCACCCTCTGGTCTGCAGGACTCGCTCTGTTCTCCCTGAGTGCAGCAGAAATGCTGAGGGTTTCTGACACCCAACAACACTCTGCAGTGAATATGGGGGAGATGTAAAAATACCTCGAACTCTTCAACTACCTTCACCATCTCTGTTCCCTATCACTGGGAAAGCAAGTGCTGACAGCCCTTCTGTGTTAGCAGAACCAGGACAGTCCCCACCGTTCCCGTGGCCCCACTTCTGCAGAGCTGGGCTGACTTATCGACGGCCCATGGGCAGAGGCCCCGCTCTTGGTTGCACATTTTCCAGCCCCAAGCAGGGCTGCAGCCACAGTGCTGGAGAAAGTTCTCCTAGAAAAAGAAAAGGGTGTCTGTGTGTGACAGGGGAGGGTCTATGGGACTTGGTATCATTTTTGTTGCAGAACTCTTCCCTGGCTTCTCACTGTCTTTTTTTTCCTCATGACAGTGCCCTGTGCTCAGGAAAAGCAAATGTCCAACAGCAGCTCCATCACCCAGTTCCTCCTCCTGCCGTTCACAGACACATGGGAGCTGCAGCTCTTGCACTTCTGGCTCTTCCTGGGCATCTACCTGGCTGCCCTCCTGGGCAACGGCCTCATCATCACCACCATAGCCTGGGACCAGCACCTCCACACCCCCATGTACTTCTTCCTGCTCAACCTCGCCCTCCTTGACGTGGGCTGCATCTCCACCATTGTCCCCAAATCCATGGCTAATTCTTTCTGGGATTCCAGGGTCATTTCCTATGCAGGATGTGCTGCACAGGTCTTCTTTTTTTGTTTCTTGCTTGGTTCAGAGTATTCTCTGCTCACCATCATGTCGTACGACCGCTACATTGCCATCTGCAGACCCCTGCACTACGGGACCCTCCTGGGCAGCAGAGCTTGTGTCCACATGGCAGCAGCTGCCTGGGCCACTGGGTTTCTCAATGCTCTGCTGCACACGGCCAATACATTTTCACTGCCCCTGTGCAAGGGCAATGCCCTGGGCCAGTTCTTCTGTGAAATCCCCCAGATCCTCAAGCTCTCCTGCTCAGGCGCCTACCTAAGGGAACTTGGGCTTCTTGTGGTTAGTGGCTGTTTATTTTTTATGTGTTTTATTTTCATTGTGCTGTCCTATGTGCAGATCTTGAGGGCCGTGCTGAGGATCCCCTCTGAGCAGGGTCAGCACAAAGCCTTTTCCACCTGCCTCCCTCACCTGGCCGTGGTTACTCTGTTTGTCAGCACCTCTTTTTTTGCCTACCTGAAGCCCCCCTTCATCTCCTTCCCGTCCTTGGACCTGGTGGTGTCTGTTCTATACTCATTGATACCTCCAACATTGAATCCCCTCATCTACAGCATGAGGAACAAGGAGGTCAAGGATGCCCTGAGGAAACTAATCGCTGGAGGCATTTCAAATATAATAAAGTGTCCGTCATCCGCTCTTTAACAGATAACAGCTTTAATGTAGCTCATTAGAGGCCCAGATTCTGTGTGTGTGTTGGTGGTATTTATTTTTTAATAAATCTTGATATATTTGTCATCCCCTTTCTAATTCATTGTCTGCTTTTCTTTTCAAACCCACTGGCTGTATAAACATGCATCTATTCTCTCTGTTTATTTAAACAAAAAAAAGGGCTCTGCAGTGACTTTTTTTTCACTGATATTATTCCCCCAAGGCCTGTATGGAGCTGCAGAGACAGTTCCTGTGTGCATGGGAGGAGGGAAAAGAGTCCATCATGGCAGCCCTGCCAGGGAGCACCAGCGCTTGTTCTTCCAGAGCTGTTCTGGTTCCACTCCCACACTCTCCTTCTCATCCCTGGTGTTGGTGCAAGGCCTGAGTGCTCTGGCAGCTTGGTCACCGTCCTGCTGTGTGTCAGTGCTGTGAGCGCAGGCAGGGACAGGCAATGGGCACTGCTGTGACAGAGCTGGCCTCACAACAGCCTTTCCAGATAGAAAGGTGATCTCCTATGGGCAGGGTGTGAAGGTTTAGCTCTTCTTACAAAGATGCTCTCAAGAACATGCCCAGAAAAGTGACCACAGATGAAACACCATTGTACAGGTAAACAGAGTGTGTGTGCAGGGCTGGCACACAGCAGTGTCCTCTCACAGCCAGGCTCCTGCCAGAGACCTGCAGGACCAGCAGAGCAGGGGCTGGGCTGTGCCCCTGTGCACTGGACACCCCACAGAAGGAGCCCCAGGTCAATCACCATGGACTGGGCCTCACAACCACAATTTCCAGCCCTGGCCTCTCTCCCCAGCTCACAGAGGTTGTTCTTCTGTCCATGGAGGGACACTGAATGAGCAGGTCAGCAATCCATGTTTGCATCCTACAAATGAGATGTGAGCACGCACATCATGTATGTGAGGTGAAGTGAACCCAAGTGAGCATAAACAGCATCAGCTATTCCTTAGAGTTCCATGAAGAGAGTTTTGTGGAACAAACAATGTCTTGAGGTCACTTCATGTTGGGAGAAACATCCTATGGGAAGCCACCTGAATACAGCACTGGGTTGTGCATCCTCCAACTGTGATCCCCGTGTCCATTCCTCATGACGTGGGACATCTCAGATGAGTGCAGAGCAGGGTGACACACCACAGGGCTGAGGTGCCTCCCGTCCTTTGGGAGTGGCAACAGGACGCCAGAGAGAAAATGAGACTACGGCCTCTGTGTGTAAAAGGGACAGACTCTGTCTCTAAACATCCCTGGGTACAGAAGGAGTCCACGAGGCCAGCTCAGACATGGATGCCTGACCGACCCTGACATTTCTGTGTGTGACTCCAGGAACAAACCCCACTGCCCCAGTGAGACTGATCTCAGCTGCCTTGGACAGGATCATTGCCAGGGCTCCAGTTTGCTCTGTCACCCTTGCCTGGGATTCTGGATTGTGCTCTCATAAGAACCAGGGTAATTAGGGAGGTCCAGGGGTCCTTGGAAAAGGCAGAAATCAAAGCCATGTTCAAGAGAGGCAAGCAAAGGCATTGGGAGCCTGGTCAGCCTTTCTCTGTCCCTGGGAAGGGATTGGACACGTCCTCCTGTAGAATGCGATTTTAACTCTTTTGAGGGTGATGCAAAGATGGGTCAAGGCCTTGAACAGCACAGTGTTCACCCATCCTTGAGCAGGACAGTGAGACAAGATGAGTGAGACAAGGGCTCTCTTCAAGCAAGGCAAGGAAGTGAGATGGGTATCTACAGCCTGTAGGGAAAGAGTGGCAGGTGTAGGACTATGTAGAGCACGCTTCAGTCTGGTGAGGTCCTGGATGCTAAGGAGGGGGATGGACGGGTGTGATATTAATAAGGTCAGTTGTGTCTCAGACACTCATAATACAGTCAGAATCCTGTGGCTGTGAAGGGGACAGTGAGGTCAGTTCTGTGTCTGGAGGTGACAGCCCAGCAGCAGGGACATGGCTGGGAAAGAACCTCAGCCTAAGTATGACAGATCCTACCCAGGAAGAGATCTTGGAGACAGGTTGTCACATCCATCCCACCTGAGAACATGATGGGACAGCAGCAGGGACATGGTCGTGTGTATGAGAGAAGCTGAAAGGCCAGCAGCACTCATGGGATTTAGGAGATCATGGTGAGGTTACTTCTCTCTGGTCAAGTGCAAGATGACTAGAAGAATAACAGGTTGGGATCTCTGCTTGATGGGCAGTTTCTGAGGTGGTAAATCTTCCAAAGTAGTGGGAAAAAGCAGCAGAGAAAAAAACCAAAGCCACCAAGTGCAGATGGGGAAGTGGAGACTGGTTATCAGGAGGAAGAAATGTCACTGGAAGAGCAGTGCTGTGGGGCAAGAGGTGACCCAGAGCAACGTGTCTCAGCTCAGCCTGGGACCTCTGGTGCCTGCCTGAGCCATGTTGTAGGTGTGTGTGCCTGTCTCTGCCCCATCTCCTGGACGGGCCTGGGCCCTACCCTGCAGAGAGCGGCTCTCCTGGATGGAGTCTTCAGGCCTGGCTCAGAGCTCATCGTGCTCCAGGCACAACTACTGAGCACAACGATGCTGTGCTGTGCTGTGCTGTGCTGCTCTATTCTGTACGCTCACAATGAGTCCAATAAAGATGGGACTGTTCGACTGAAATGCCAGACAGGTTTTAGATCCAAAAAGAGTTTCAGGGACACATACACAAAGGATACAACTGGAAACAGAATTTTTTTTTTTTTAATATTTATATTTATTTTATTAAAATTACACATTTTAATAGAAGGAGAAGGAGGAGAGCTGGCTCCTGCTGCAAACTTGCCCTTGGAGAAAGAACCCGAGAAAGCCAGGGCACGAGTGGTGCCTTGGAGGGCAAGAGCAGTGGGCATGAACTGAGCCAAAAGGGCCCAGAGGAGCTCTGACAGGTGGTCATGCTCAATGCTGCAGAGGAAGGCAAAAAAACCCCGGGGACCAGGGCCAGTTTGCCCCGGGGGAAAATTCCTTCCTGACCCCAAAACTGGCGATCGGCTGTTCCCTGAGCATTTGAGCAAGACCTGGCTCCTCGGCCCACAGGCTGGCCATGCCTCCCAGAAGACCTCAGAATAATAGGATGATCTTCTCTCTCTCTCTCTTCTCTTCTCTTCTCTTCTCTTCTCTTCTCTTCTCTTCTCTCTCTTCTCTTCTCTTCTCTTCTCTTCTCTTCTCTTCTCTTCTCTTCTCTTCTCTCTCTTCTTTCCCTTCCCTTCCCTTCCCTTCCCTTCCCTTCCCTTCCCTTCCCTTCCCTTCCCTTCCCTTCCCTTCCCTTCCCTTCCCTTCCTTCCCTTCCCTTCCTTCCCTTCCCTTCCCTTCCCTTCCCTTCCCTTCCCTTCCCTTCCCTTCCCTTCCCTTCCCTTCCCTTCCCTTCCCTTCCCTTCCCTTCCCTTCCCTTCCCTTCCCTTCCCTTCCCTTCCCTTCCCTTCCCTTCCCTTCCCTTCCCTTCCCTTCCCTTCCCTTCCCTTCCCTTCCCTTCCCTTCCCTTCCCTTCCCTTCCCTTCCCTTCCCTTCCCTTCTCTCTCTTCTCTTCTCTCTCTTCTCTTCTCTCTCTTCTCTTCTCTTCTCTTCTCTTCTCTCTTCTCTTCTCTTCTCTTCTCTTCTCTTCTCTTCTCTTCTCTTCTCTTCTCTTCTCTTCTCTTCTCTTCTCTTCTCTTCTCTTTTCTCTTCTTCTTCCTCTTCCCCCTCCTCCTCCTCCTCCTGCTCCTCCTCCTCCTCCTCCTCTTCCTCTTCCTCTCTTCTCTCTCTTCTCCTCTTGCTTCACCTCTTCCCTCTCTCTCTCTCCCTCTCCCTCTTCTTCTTCTCTCTCCCTCTTTTCCTTCCCCCTCCTTTCACTACCAGTACATGCTGGGGAAATCCCTGATAAACACTTGGAACCTTGCCCAGCTTACCCATTCGCTCCATCACCTTGTGCCAACGATGCATCTACCTTCTGGTGGCCGGGAGAGCACCGGGCCCCCTTCAAACCACTCTGCATTCCACTTCCTACAGCTGCTGACCCTAGCTCCCCACTCCATCAGGACGGTGAGCTCTGCAGTGCTCCTCAAGAAGGCATTCCCTTCATTTTGCTACTGCTATCCAGCTGAAAAGGATGTTCATCCATCAGAAGAACCTGGAAGGTTGCCCTGCTAGGAGATGGGAGAAACTCATCTTCCTCCTTCAGCCCCTGTCAAGGGATTCCACCGGCTCCTCAAGGACTTCCTCTCCAATGCCTTCAGGCTGCCTCCAGGCCAGCTTTGGCAGCAGACACGGGAAGCTGCTCCCTTTTATACTGTCCCGGGGCATTGTGACCTCAGCATTGCTGGCTGGTCACACTGTGACACGGAGGTGACATGGGCCCCCAGTGTCCCACCCCGTCTGCTGCCCATGCACCCAGCACTCCTTGGAGGAAGGACTTTGGGGTGTTGCTGGCCCCGAGGCTGCCTCCAGGCCAGCTCTGGCAGCAGACACGGGACGCTGCTCCCTTTTATACTGTCCCGGGGCATTGTGACATCAGCATTGCTGGCTGGTCACACTGTGACACGGAGGTGACATGGGCCCCCAGTGTCCCACCCCACCCACTGCCCATGCACCCAGCACTCTTTGGAGGAAGGACTTCGGGGTGCTGCTGGCCCCCGAGGCTGTCCTTGTGCCCAGGAGGCCCAGGGGGCTGTCCCTGCTCTTGGTGGTCACGCACTGGGCATGGCTGAAACCACCTGGGAATGGCGGGTGGCATGAAATTACTGAGGAGGTTATTCACATACAAAGGAACTTCTTCTCTTTGCCTTTAAAGTTACTAAAAGAAACTATGAAAAACAATCCTCTAGTACATGATGGTGATGAATTGCTCTGCGAAAGTGCTGCCATGGGTACAGGAACCTGCCAGCCTACGTCTATTCCATTAAAGAATCTCAACCTTTTGGTGCCGGCTCCATGTGTTTGGCATGTGGCCTCTCTCACCTCCTAGATGTCCAGGTAGGAAAACAGGTGGGGGAGCAGGTCTCAGCTAAACCCCAGGGCACCTGCTATGGAAAGCATAGGTGTGAAAGCATAGGCATAGCCTCTGGGCTCAGGCACCAGGTTCTGTGGGCTGGCAAATGGCTGCCTGACAGCTCAGACGTGGTAATTATCCCTAATTCAAGCACTTGGGGTAATGCAAGGTGGTGCTGTGTTGGAAGCGCTTCATTAACTGCAGAAGAGTAAATACAGGCCCATGGGCAGATCCTCTGCTACAAAGGGTCTTCACATCCTTTGGTCTCACCGTGAACCTGTGCCCTCACATTCTGGATTTAAGTGACTCCAATTAGACTTAGCTTAATTCTCTCTAGAAACAAAATAATAACCTACCCAGTCTACTCAGCCAGTTCCACTGTCCTAAAAGTCCCCAGGCAGATGAATCTCCAAAACCAGAACATGGGCGGCTGCTCATCCTGTTGGTTATTTTTCTATCACATGCCATTTATTGAGTGTTATTGACAACAAGGACATTTTTGCCCCCAGCAGTGGGAACAGAAGCAGGAGAACAGTGTGAACGTTACAAATCCTCTTACCAAATTGATGCCAAACTGATTCCCAATTTACATTCCCACTTAGTGATGTCCAGAGTTGACTAATTCCCAACCTAAATTGAGATGGTGTGGTCAGTTCTTGCAATACTCTCATGCATCGCGACATAACTTGTGATTTCCCTCCAGTTCGTATCATTACAAAACTAAGCACCTCTGTTTTCCTTACAAATGTGTTGCTTCCATGCTCACTGAGAGAACTTGCAAGTGGAACACTTTAATTTTTTGATGTGAGTGGGAAAATGAAAACCAACTGCATTTCTTATATGTCTTATTTTTAACTTCAGGGGGATGATTTTTTAAGCTCCTCCTTTAGTGCATTCACTAATGACAGAGATGGACTCACCTTGATGTGCTCATCAGGTGCTGGAAAAAATTTTCAGCAATAGAACAAAACTTGGGGTTACACCCTATGCTGTGTCTGCCTGCAAAGTGTCCTTTTTTTCCAATGAAAACTGAAAAATTTTCTGATAATACCATCCTCGGAGGTGCTGATGACTATCCCGAGGGACAAGGAACCTTGCAGAACGATCTAGATAGATTGGAGCATTAGGCAGTGATCTAACAAGTCCACATGCCGGATTCTGCACCTGGGATAAAGTAATGCCAAGCACAAGTCTAAATGGGGAGAGGATTGGCTGGAGAGCAGCCCTGCAGAAAGGAGCCTTGGGGCGCTGGTTGACAGGAGGCTCAACAAGAGTCAGCAGTGTGTGCCCTGGCAGCCAAGAGTGCAAATCCCATCCTGGGGTACATCAAACAGAGCAGAACCAACCGCTCAAAGGAGGTGATTATCCTGCTGTATTCAGAGTTGCTGTGGCCTCACCTTGAGTGCTGTGTGCAGTTCTGGGCCCCACGATTTGACAAGGATGTTGAAGTATTCCAATGTGTCCAGAGAGCAACAAAGCTGGTGACCGACCGGAAGGCATGTCCTCTGAGGAGTGGCTGAGCAATCTGGCTTTCTCTAGTTTGGAGAGAAGGAAGCTGATGAGCAAGCTCATTGCCCTCTAAAAGTTCCTGAGGAGGGAAGTGTATAGGGAAGTGCTGGTCTCTTGTCCCTGGTATCCAGTGACAGGACATGTGTGAATGGTGCAAACCTGGGTCAGAGGAAGTTCAGACTTGACCCTCTACTGAGAGTGGGGTCAAATACTGGAACAGACTTCTGAACAATAGGATGAGGGGCAACAGGCACAGCATAGGAGGTCCCATCTGAATATTAGGAAAAACTTCTTTACTGTGAGGGTGCCTGAGCACTGGAACAGGCTGTCCAGAGAGGTTGTGGAGTGTCCTCCTCTGGAGACATTCAAAACCCGCCTGGACACCTTCCTGTGCGATCTGCTCTGGGCAAACCTGCTTTAGCAGGTGGGTTGGGCTAGATGATCTCCAGAGGTCCCTTTCAAGCCCAACCATTCTGTGATTCTGTGACAGCTGGTTGATGCCCCAAGCCTCAGCATTCAAGAGGCATTTAGCCAATGCACTTACTACCCTGTTTTAACTTTAGATCAGCCTTGAATTGGTCATGCAGTGGGACTAGATGGTCATTCTAGGTCCCTTACAGCTGAACTATACCTCACCTCCCTTCTTTCCTTTCTCCTCCTTTCCCTAGCAGGGGGAAGCTGCAAAGCCCCCCCACCACAGCCCCACCTGGCACCCTTTGCAGGAAGCCTTTGAGGTGCTGGCCCCAAGGCAGTCCCGGTGCCCAGGAGTTCCAGGGGGCTGTCCCTGCCCTTGGTGGCCACGTGCTGGGCACAGCTGCTGGCTGTCCCTGATGCCTTCTCTGCCCTTTGGCTCTCCAGGACAAAGCTCCTGCTCTTCTCTCCAGTCATGGCAGAAACCAGCCCTGCAACCAAGAGAAGAGCCCTGGTAGCTGTCCCCTCTCTGCACCAGAACTGATGTCCATGAGGCCCCACAGCGAGGAGGACCAGGGTCACAAAGCCTTTTCTGAGGGGATAGCAGGATGGTTTCAACCACTGCAGCGTGGAGAAAATCCCAAGTGTGACCAGAGCCATAGGCTGTGCTGGACAGTGCCAACAGCCCGCCATGGAAATAAGACTCGCTTTGAATCCATTCCCAAAGCACAGCCAGGCAAATGATGACTCTTCCCAAATGAGCAAAAAGAGTCCATTGCTGCTATTGCAGTCATGTTTCCTTTGCTACCCAAACCAAGATCCACAGTTGGCCATCTGTACAGGGGATGCAAAATGCACTTCAGCTGCAGGGTAAACCTTCCACACCTCCTGTGTGACTTGCACCTTTCTCAGAGTTATTTGCCTACCTTGATTGGTGGGAAGAGGTTCAGAACTTCTGGAAAGCCTTTAAGAGATACTCTTTTGAGTACTCAAAGAGTAAGGAAGCTACTGCCATTTTGGACATTTGCGTCAAAACTCATACACACATGGGATAGTGTGTGGTGTGTGACATGGATTTCTTTTTCTCCTTGTTCTCCTTTTTAGTAATGCCTGAGATCTTTGCTTTGGAAAAAACATACCTAAAGAAAAGAATCTGAGAACAAAAGTCCTGATCAGAGAGAAGGTCCATCTGGGCCAAGACTCAGTCTCCAAAGCTGCCAGCCATCCATGTCTACAGGGTCTTGGGGTGCTCAAAGGCCTCAGTGGCTGGGACCGGCCTCCCTGGGGACCATCACCTGCAGGGGCCCAGGGGACGTGTCTCAGCTCAGCCTGGGACCTCTGGTGCCTGCCTGAGCCATGTTGTAGGTGTGTGTGCCTGTCTCTGCCCCATCTCCTGGACGGGCCTGGGCCCTACCCTGCAGAGAGCGGCTCTCCTGGATGGAGTCTTCAGGCCTGGCTCAGAGCTCATCGTGCTCCAGGCACAACTACTGAGCACAACGATGCTGTGCTGTGCTGTGCTGTGCTGCTCTATTCTGTACGCTCACAATGAGTCCAATAAAGATGGGACTGTTCGACTGAAATGCCAGACAGGTTTAAGATCCAAAAACAGTTTCAGGGACACATACACAAAGGATACAACTGGAAACAGAATTTTTTTTTTTTTTTAATATTTATATTTATTTTATTAAAATTACACATTTTAATAGAAGGAGAAGGAGGAGAGCTGGCTCCTGCTGCAAACTTGCCCTGGGAGAAAGAACCCGAGAAAGCCAGGGCACGAGTGGTGCCTTGGAGGGCAAGAGCAGTGGGCATGAACTGAGCCAAAAGGGCCCAGAGGAGCTCTGACAGGTGGTCATGCTCAATGCTGCAGAGGAAGGCAAAAAAACCCCGGGGACCAGGGCCAGTCTGCCCCAGGGGAAAATTCCTTCCTGACCCCAACACTGGCGATCGGCTGTTCCCTGAGCATTTGAGCAAGACCTGGCTCCTCAGCCCACAGGCTGGTCATGCCTCCCAGAAGACCACAGAATAATAGGATGATCTTCTGTCTTCTCTTCTCTTTTCTCTTCTCTTCTCTTCTCTTCTCTTCTCTTCTCTTCTCTTCTTCTCTTCTCTTCTCTTCTCTTCTCTTCTCTTCTCTTCTCTTCTCTTCTCTTCTCTTCTCTTCTCTTCTCTTCTCTTCTCTTCTCTTCTCTTCCTCTTCCTCTTCCTCTTCCTCTTCCTCTTCCTCTTCCTCCTCCTCCTCCTCCTCCTCCTCCTCCTCCTCCTCCTCCTCCTCCTCCTCCTCCTCCTCCTCCTCCTCCTCCTTCTCTTCCTTCTCCCCCTCCTCCTCCTCCTCCTCCTGCTCCTCCTCCTCCTCTTCCTCTTCCTCTCTTCTCTCTCTTCTCCTCTTGCTTCACCTCTTCCCTCTCTCTCTCTCCCTCTCCCTCTTCTTCTTCTCTCTCCCTCTTTTCCTTCCCCCTCCTTTCACTACCAGTACATGCTGGGGAAATCCCTGACAAACACTTGGAACCTTGCCCAGCTTACCCATTCGCTCCATCACCTTGTGCCAACGATGCATCTACCTTCTGGTGGCCGGGAGAGCACCGGGCCCCCTTCAAACCACTCTGCATTCCACTTCCTACAGCTGCTGACCCTAGCTCTCCACTCCATCAGGACGGTGAGCTCTGCAGTGCTCCTCAAGAAGGCATTCCCTTCATTTTGCTACTGCTATCCAGCTGAAAAGGATGTTCATCCATCAGATGAACCTGGAAGGTTGCCCTGCTAGGAGATGGGAGAAACTCATCTTCCTCCTTCAGCCCCTGTCAAGGGATTCCACCGGCTCCTCAAGGACTTCCTCTCCAATGCCTTCAGGCTGCCTCCAGGCCAGCTCTGGCAGCAGACACGGGAAGCTGCTCCCTTTTATACTGTCCCGGGGCATTGTGACCTCAGCATTGCTGGCTGGTCACACTGTGACACGGAGGTGACATGGGCCCCCAGTGTCCCACCCCGTCTGCTCCCCATGCACCCAGCACTCTTTGGAGGAAGGACTTTGGGGTGTTGCTGGCCCCAAGGCTGCCTCCAGGCCAGCTCTGGCAGCAGACACGGGACGCTGCTCCCTTTTATACTGTCCCGGGGCATTGTGACCTCAGCATTGCTGGCTGGTCACACTGTGACACGGAGGTGACATGGGCCCCCAGTGTCCCACCCCGTCTGCTGCCCATGCACCCAGCACTCCTTGGAGGAAGGACTTCGGGGTGCTGCTGGCCCCAAGGCTGTCCTTGTGCCCAGGAGGCTCAGGGGGCTGTCCCTGCTCTTGGTGGTCACGCACTGGGCATGGCTGAAACCACCTGGCAATGGCGGTGGCATGAAATTACTGAGGAGGTTATTCACATACAAAGGAACTTCTTCTCTTTTCCTTTAAAGTTACTAAAAGAAACTATGAAAAACAATCCTCTAGTACATGATGGTAATGAATTGCTCTGCCAAAGTGCTGCCATGGGTGCAGGAACCTGCCAGCCTACGTCTATTTCATTAAAGAATCTCAACCTTTTGGTGCCGGCTCCATGTGTTTGGCATGTGGCCTCTCTCACTTCCTAGATGTCCAGGTAGGAAAACAGGCAGGGGAGCAGGTCTCAGCTAAACCCCAGGGCACCTGCTATGGAAAGCATAGGTGTGAAAGCATAGGCATAGCCTCTGGGCTCAGGCACGAGGTTCTGTGGGCTGGCAAATGGCTGCCTGACAGCTCAGACATGGTAATTATCCCTAATTCATGCACTTGGGGTAATGCAAGGTGGTGCCGTGTTGGAAGCGCTTCATTAACTGCAGAAAAGTAAAGACATGCCCATGGGCAGATCCTCTGCTGCAAAGGGGCATTGTTTCTGTTGTAGCAAAAACAAGCCCAGCGATAATCTTTAGCCCATATCGGCATCAGTAGCTGGTTGTAAGAAGCGGCTAAGAAGACTAATCGGGCTGCAGATGATGGCAAGGGGCTGCATTCATCCCCAGGGGCATCATCAGGGGAGGAAGTGACCATCACCCGGTCTTTTTCTCCAAGTGAACTGAGAGAGTTGAGAAAAGACTGTACTCGTAAAGATGGTGAGAATATGTTAACCTGGATGCTCCGTCTGGGATAACAGGGCTGACACAAGAGAACTGGAGGGCGGAGAAGCCAAGCAGTTGGGATCTCTGTCAAGGGATTCCACCCTTGATAGGGCAATTGCCAGTGAGCCCAACCCCACGGCCCTCTGGACCCAACTCTTGACAGCCATGAAAACAAGATTTCGTAACAAGGATGACTGTCAATGCACATCAAGGAAATGGAATGCTATGGAGCGAGGTATCCAGTTCCTGAGAGAGTTAGCTGTGCGAGAGATTATCTATTTTGGGCCAGATAGCCAGGAGGGGGTGAATCCAGATAGAGTTGAGTGTACACGGTCTATGTGGTGCAGATTCTCACAGAGTGCACCACCTACATATGCTAAGATATTGGCAGGAACGTTCGTGTCACCTGGTGGTAGACAAAGTGTTAATGACATGACTGAGCGGCTCCGGGAATTTGAGGAAAACCTTTCTGATCCCCTAGGGGCTTATGTCTCTAGGGTGGAGAAACTGAGTGAAACGACTGTTGACTGTTTTGAAAAGCTGTTGAGAGAAATGAAAGCACTCAGGGAACACACACATGACTCTCGATTTGTATGAACCAATGCTTCAGCTATTAGGAGAAAGCATTTCCAATATCCAGAGAGAGAGAGAAAGCGTTTCCAGTCCCCAGAGAGAGAGAGAAGGCGTTCCCAATCTCCAGAGAGAGAACACAGGCAGGCCACCAGCAGAGGTTCGCTGTGGTCCTTCCTACGTGAGCAGGGAGAAGATATGAGTAAGTGGCACAGTAAACCTACTGGGGAACTTCAAGAACGAGTGCATGAGTTAACAGGGCAGGCTTCTAGGAAAAGGGCTGCCCTGGTTTACAAAAGAGATTCTGATGCTCGTGAAGGAACCTCTAATTCACAGCGAGTGACCGTGGAAGACCGAGATTAGAGGTGCCCTGCCTCCAGCCAGGCGGAGGAAAGGGATAACAGAGTTTACTGGACGGTACAGATAGGATGGCCTGGTACAACACACCCCCAGGAGTACAAGGCTTTGGTGGACACTGCTGCTCAGTGCACCATAATTCCTTCAGACTGTAAGGGGACCCAACTCAACAGTATTTTTGGAGTGACTGGGGGGATCCCAAGAGCTGACTGTTGTAGAGGCTGAAATGAGCCTAACTGGAAAAAATTGGCAAAAGCATCCCATTGCGACTGGCCCAGATGCTCCGTGCATCCTTGGCATAGACTACCTTAAGAGAGGGTATTTTAAGGACCCAAAAGGGTATAGGTGGGCATTTGGTATAGCATCTGTGGACACTGAGAGAATTGAACAGCTGTCTGATTTGCCTGGTCTTTCAGATGACCCTTCTGTTGTAGGACTGCTGATGGTTGATGATCAGCCAATTGCTACCACAACGGTGCATCGTCGACAGTATCGCACCAATTGGGACTCTTGGATTCCTATTCAGAAATTGATTCGTCAACTGGAAAGCCAGGGTGTGATCAGGAAGACTCGCTCACCTTTCAATAGCCCGATTTGGCCAGTGCGTAAGTCAGTGGCCAGTGCGATGAGTGGAGATTAACTGTAGACTACTGTGGCCTGAAGGGGGAAGGG
This sequence comes from Columba guinea, assembly GCA_032206185.1. NCBI lineage: Eukaryota > Metazoa > Chordata > Aves > Columbiformes > Columbidae > Columba > Columba guinea. Next base: position 236,609 of record JAVLUU010000479.1, on the reverse strand, counting down.
GGAAAAAAGGTGAAGGGAAACCTTCTCCCACGGTTTTGATTGTCTCCCCATGATCAAACCAGGACAAAAACAAAGAATCAGTGTGGTGAGGCTGTCGAGTGGCCCTTGGTTTGTCCTGCCAACAACCTTTGAATGTGGATTCTTGCAGGTGCAGCGGAGCAGGCAGCAGCATCTGAGTGAAGCTCTGAGGGACGGGGTGCTGTGTGCTGGGGACAGCTTCCCTCACCATTCTCTGCTCCCTCCTCCTTCAAGCAGGGGCTGCCCCACGCCGCGCACAGCCAGTCCCAGCCGGGCCCGGAGGTGGGTGTCTCCGTGACGACCGCCCGGGCTCTGTGACGTCATAACCAGAGGCCATTGTGACACGGGGGTCCCCGCCCTGACCGTGGGGGTATTTAAGGAGCGAGAGCCCTGGGGTGCTCACTCCCAGGAGAGCAGCTTCTCAGGAGCAGCAGCTTCTCAGGAGCAGCAGCTTCTCACGAGGCAGCATCTCCCCTGGGTGCCCGTTGCAGCTCTTTGATAGAGGAGACCCAAGATGCCAACTGACAAGGAGGTGTCCTGCTCCTCCTCCTGCCCGCAGATCAGCCACAGCCTGGGCCAGCACACCCTCCAGAGCCCCTGGGTCACCCCCTCGGTCCAGGAGCGCTTGCAGGACCACCATAAAGGTCCCCAGGAGGGGTCTGGCTGGCCTCGCAGCACCAACAGCGAGGCAGCAGCAGAGGCAGAGTGCCCGGCACCTGCCCCACAGGGCGCCACAGCCGACGACGCGGCTCTGTGGGACACAGCCCAGCGCATCGTCAGTGAGGCCGTGCGCAGGGCTGTGGCTCAGATCGTGGCAGCTGGCCGGGAACCGGAGGAACAGCAGGACCTGGCCCAGCGCATGGACTTGCAAGATGAGAACAGCAAAGAGGGGTGCCAAGGCACAGACACCATCCACAGCATCTGGATCAACCCCTCGGTCCAGGAGCGCCTGCAGGACGCCCCTGCAGGTCCCCAGGAGGGGTCTGGCTTGCCCAGCTGCACAGACATGGAGGCGGCAGCAGAGGCAGAGCGCCCGGCACCTGCCCAGCACAGCCCCACAGAGGACGATGTGGACCTGTCAGACATTGTGGAGTACATCATCAGTGAGGCGGTGCGCAGGGCTGAGGCTGAGATCCAGGGACCTGGCCAGCAACCGGTGGAACAGCAGGACCTGGCCCAATGCATGGATGTTCCAATGGCAGCACCAGCACCTGCAGGACTTGAAGCCATTGAGGCTCATTTGGCAGGAGAGGATGAGGGACAGGCCAGCACAGCCCCTCTCGTCCCAGCTGCAAAGGAGGAAGAGGAGAACACGGTTTCTCCAATGTCTGCAGAGCATAGGGGAGAGACCAGCGCAGACATCGCCTGCCCAGCGCAGGGCCCAGCTCCACGGCGACGGCCTTCCCGGTTCAGGAGGGCGCTCCGGGCTCTGCGCAGGGCTTTCCGCTGCAGCTGTACCGCGGGACAGCAAGAGGAGTGAGGACATGGTGCTGCCAGCCTCTGCTCGGCCTTGGATTGTTTGCAAAATCAATAAAGCCAGTAAAAAAAACAATGACAAGTTTTCCCCCTGTGCTCCTCTGTTCCTGCTCCACCTCGGGACAAAGAAGGCTGCAGGAAATCTCTGTCCTCGGGGTGTCCCGGCCTTGGTTGCTGGAAGCCCTGGGCTGGTGCTGCCGATACTTGCAAGAAACTTGTAGGTTGGTTGTGCTTTAGTTGTGTCGAGGGTTAAGATTGCGGGGTGACAATAAAACCCTGGCAGATGTGTTGTTAACCTCCTCTCCCCCTCCACTTCCTCCTTTTGCCCCTCCCTCTCCCCCTTCCCACTCAGGACAGGCGATCGGGAGGGAAAGAAGGACAGAGAGAAGAGAGTTGGAAAAATTAACAATGTTTTACTAATGCTGCTAATAAGAATAGAGAAAATAATACAAAATATACAAAACCAATCTTGAAAGTCTCAGCAACTGCAGAGCCGGCAACCAAAGTCCTGGATTAGACTCTGCAGCCAATCGGAGCTGGATTCAGTCTCTCACTAGGCCTCAGTTCGCAGGGACGACTAGCAAGATCCTCTCCTAATGTCGGCCATAAGCAGAAGGGAAAAAGCAAAGGCGAAAGGGGAAAAGGGACAAGATCCTCGTGATCTCCCACTTTTATATGACGTATTCACATGAATGGAATGTTATACACAGTTGGTCAGTTTCTTGGTCACCGGTTTCTCGTTGCCCCTCTCGTGAGATGTCCATCCATGCTTATCAATAAGTTTGTATTCCATTGCATTCCAAAACATGTGTCTGGTTCTCCAGGAAAATGCAGTTAATATGAAGCTTTAGCTGACAGGCAAATTCACTGAAAGAGAAACTTGTTTTTAGCAAAACCAGGACAGTGGTATATTACTAATGGCTTAAACTTTGCTCAGAGTAGTCTCCCCTAACGTTTCACTGTCTTTTCCTTCTACGCTTGGAAGCAGCAAACGTCCAACAGCAGTTCCATCACCCACTTGTTCTAGAGAAAGGAAATGCATTTCAATTGGGGGTGACTTTTATGACACATGGAGTGACTTTGCTCATAGGAGTCTGTCCTAATTATAAGTTGTTGCTTGCTTTTTTGGACAGACCTCCCATGACCAGAAACAGCAAATGTCCAACAGCAGCTCCATCACCCAGTTCCTCCTCCTGCCGTTCACAGACACACGGGAGCTGCAGCTCTTGCACTTCTGGCTCTTCCTGGGCATCTACCTGGCTGCCCTCCTGGGCAACGGCCTCATCATCACCACCATAGCCTGGGACCAGCACCTCCACACCCCCATGTACTTCTTCCTGCTCAACCTCGCCCTCCTCAACCTGGGGTGTATCTCCACTACTCTCCCCAAATCCATGGCCAGTTCCCTTTGGGGCACCAGGGCCATCTCCTACACAGGATGTTCTGCCCAAGTCTTTCTCTTTGTCTTTTTCTTTTCAGCAGAGTATTGTCTCCTCACCATCATGTCCTACGACCACTATGCTGCCATCTGCAAACCCCTGCACTACGGGACCCTCCTGGGCAGCAGAGCTTGTGTCCACATGGCAGCAGCTGCCTGGGGCACTGGGTTCTTCTATTCTCTTCTGCACACGGCCAATACATTTTCAATACCACTTTGCCAAAGTAGTTCTCTGGGCCAGTTCTTCTGTGAAATCCCCCAGATCCTTAAGCTCTGCTGCCCAGGAACCTACCTCAGAGAAGTTTGGATTATTGTGGTCAGTGTCTTAGTATGCTCCGGCTGTTTTGTTTTCCTTGTGCTGTCCTATGTGCAGATCTTGAGGGCCGTGCTGAGGATCCCCTCTGAGCAGGGACGGCACAAAGCCTTTTCCACCTGCCTCCCTCACCTGGCTGTGGTCTCCCTGTTTTCGATCACTTCAATATTTGCTTACCTGGAAGCCCCATCCATCTCACCTCATCCCTGGATTTGGTGGTGGCAGCTTTGTACTCAGTGGTGCCTCCTTCAGTGAACCCCCTCATCTACAGCATGAGGAACCAGGAGCTCAAGGATGCCCTTTGGAAACTGATAAGTGGGTTTATTCTGAAGCAACAAACTGTGTAGCAGTTACAATGTAACTCATTGCAGGCCCATCCTGTCTTTATTTTTTTGTTCTTGTTGGTTTTTAATTTGTGATAATATCACCATCCCTTTTTGAATTCAGTGTCTGCTTTTCTGTCCTGATGAACTGCATGTGTCAATGAGGGCCTGTGCTCTCTGTGTCTTTATAGGAAATAAAGGCATCTTTAGAGAATTTTCTTTTCTGAAATCCTTCCTCCAAGGCCTTTTTGAGCTGCAGGGACAGTTTCTGTGTCATGAGCAGAGGGCAAAAGTGTCCTGGCACAGAAGCACTGCCAGGGAACACCACCACGTGATCTTCCAGAACTCTTCTATATCCACTTCTACACTCTCTTTCTGATCCCTTGTGCTGGTGTAAGGCCTGAGTGCTCTGGCATCTTGGTCACTGTTGGAAAGTAAACTGTGGGAAAGCAAGATGTGCGGTTCCAGCCACCTGGATGATAAAGGAAGATCAATACTAACATGACCATCTGGACGGTCAAAGACATAATACTAACATAATAACATATAAAGGGCCTTAGACAGATTACTTTGAAGTACATTTCTCATAATTGTAAAAAGTTATAGCCCAGACTCGTGAGAATGGTATCTCGGGCCGGATAACCGCCCCCAAGTGCATGGGATGTGTGAATGTCCTTGGGCCTGGTCTGTGAATGAGCGGGAAAACAAGTGAGACAAACATCACATGAGTTTAGTGTGTTCTTAATAACAATTAGTGGAAAAGCACCTTTTTATAAACATCTTAGTCCAGGCCCGTACCTGTAAATCCTATACATTGTCAATGATGAATAAAGAAGGCAGCCTAGGCCTAGGTCAGCTCTCTGCTTGGCCAGGCTCTGCACTCCTTCCTGAACAAGATCTCTGCCTCTGCATGAATTTCTGTATGTGTCCTGGTATGCGTCGTTCCTGATCACCGCACCCTGCCTGCAGTGCCTGCAATCTGAGGCCTAGTGACAGACCCTGCATCACTGAATCCGGTTCTGGGTTGCTGCAGAGTGTGACCCAGGACTTCCAGGAGCCTGCCCTGCAGCTGCTGGAGCAGTGTGGAGCTGGGAAACTCAAGATTGGTTTTGTATCATTTGTATTATTTTCTCTATTTTATTAGTAGCATTAGTAAATCATTTTCAACTTTTTCCAACTTGCCAGTCCTCTCTCTTTGCCTCTCTTTGCCCTCCTATTGCCTTTTCTTAGTGGAGAGGGATGGCAGCCTAGGCCTAGGTCAGCTCTCTGCTTGGCCAGGCTCTGCACTCCTTCCTGAACAAGATCGCTGCCCCTGCGTGAATTTCTGTCTGCGTCCTGGTATGTGTCGTTCCTAATCCTAGCTCCAAAAAAGTTTCTAACTGCAGGAAGAAAATTAACTGAGTTTCAGTCAAATCAATGCAATGAGATTTGAACAACCTTTTCTTGAGGAAGAATGTGGGTCAGGGGGGCTGGAACAACATGATCTTTAAGGTCTCTTCCAACCCAAATCATTCTGTGATTCTAAGGGAAGAGGGAGATATGTTCCATTATCCTCTCCACAAGATAGCATACCTACCACAACACAGTAAATATGTCAGAACACATAAAATGCCTTAATTATTAATCCCCCCTGCACACCTTGGCCCTTCTCATGGCTTTTATTGCTGAGCATCACAAGAGGACAAGCAAGCTCCAGCTGGTCTGACTATACTGACTGACTTCCATGGTCATGGGGAACCTGAGAACATTCCCTGCTGCCATCAGGGGAAGACTCAGAGGGGAAGACATCACAACACCATTCGGGTTTCCACTCTCGTGAATGGGAGTTCAGGACGTCTCAGGTCTGACCTCTCCTCACAGCATGTTCAGCTGTGGAGTGAGACCACGTTGCTCAAGGCTTTACCATGTGGGGGCTGGAAAACATCCAAGGACAGAGACAGCACAACAAAGCTGGGGAAGCTGCTCCAACGCTTTGATGCCTTCACTGAGAAGAATATTTTCCTTATCTGCAGCCTGAACCTTCCTTATTTCAACATCTGACTATTGTCTATTATCCTCCTGCCAAGCAAGACTGGCTCCACCTTCTGGAAAAACCTCCCCGCAGGGACAGAGAGGCTGTTACAAGATGCCCAAAGCCTTCTCTTCTCCAGGCTGAACAAGGCCCTTTCCCTCAGTTTCTCCTCCCAACAAGTGTCCCAGTCCCTGAGCATCTTAGCAGCCCTCCACTGAACTCCCTCCCAGTTATCAACATCTTCAGGGGTTAGTCTATGCCAGGTGCAGGACCTGCCCTTTGTCCTTCTCTGTCGTGATGTTCCTGACAGGACAGCCCTCCTGCCTATGAGGTTTCTCAGCTTAGCATCATCAACAAATGTGGTGGGAGTTGTCTCCTCATGGTCACAGATTATCAAAGTATTAAACTGCCCAGGTCTCAGCAGAGTCCCCTGTGCTGCCCCACAAGCCCCCAGTAAGTCCCAGTGGTCTCGAGGTTGGGCATGAGACAACTTCACCACTGCTCTGTCAGCCTGATATCCAACTGGTGTTCACCCATCTGTTTGTCAACCCATCCGACTGTAATGGCCTACCTCGGGTACAAGAACACTGAGGGACGCCATGCCAAGAGCCTTGCTGAAGCTGAGGTAAATGACATCCACTGTTCTGCCCTCATGCAGAAATGCAGTTACTTCATCATGAAGGCAATCAAGTTTGTGAGACATTAATTACCCTTGCTAAGTCCATGCTGATGGCTTTCGGACACATTTTGCTTTATTAGGTGCCCAGAAATGTCACCCAAGAGGACTCATTGGACAGGTCACTCCTCACCAAAGTGTTCTTGTGCAGCTTGCGGTTCCCTGGCTGGCACTTTTGGCTGCAACATTGGGTTTTTCTCACTCACAAGAGACCTCTACCAATCCTGTGGCCTTTCAAAGGGGATATTCCAAAGATGTGTTGATCTCCTGCAACATCCTTGCCACTATTCTGCCTGTTATATGGTGTCTTTAATTTCTGTGATCTTTCACCTATTTTCACCTGTCCTGATATAATGGCTGTTTCTAAAGTTCCCCTTTCAGGTGCAGACTCTCTAGACAAAGGCCCTTTCCATTATTCTCTAGTTTTCTCCTTCCCTTACTCTTTATTCATTCAGACTCCACTCAACTTGCCAGCTGCTGTTTTGAACTTCAGGTAGTTAAATGTTTGCCTGTTTTGCAGTAGTCTAATTGTCTCCTTAGTCAACTCTTTAATTATGTTTGTATCTTTATTCTTTTATCTGCTTACCGAAAACATTTCTCGTAAGATTATCCCTTGTTGAAAGACAACCTTATTAGAGACAGCTTGTACTTAACTTATGGTGGAGGAGTGCATTTATTATTTATGAAGCTTAATTGTGCTTCACTTTTCTTTGTTTGTAATTAGCAGAAATCCTTCAGTGCCTGTGTACAGCCAGTTCTCTATGAAGAGCAGGTGGGAGATGGTGCAAAGGAGCTGTAACATCCAGCTGCAGAGAAATGTGGACAAATCTGATGTAAAGAAAAGTGAGAACAAGTCCCAGGGGGCAACAGGAGAAAGGGTAAGGTTGGGCAGGTGAGGAGGAGCGTTGTCCATACCATGTTGGACCTCAAGGGACTGCTTTTCCTACCTGTGCAGACCTACTGAGGAGACATTCATTCCTCTTAAACCAAAGACTTCTAGTAGAGGTCCATGGTATTCAAAGTGACTACCAGGGCCTAAAATTGTGATGTTTCCTCTAGCTGTCTAAGGGACAACTCATCCTCTCCCTAACCTTCATCAGGAGGTTCAGTGATCCTGACCAGAAGACCATTGTACCTGGGCAGTTAGAGGCCCACAGGACAGTAAACTAGAGTAGACCCAGGGCTTGGCCCATGTACAGCTTGGCCTTCAGTCTGTGTTGTGCTGAGCACACACTTCTGCAAGTTACTGGATAAACTGGGTTGCAACAGAGAAGTCTGCAGGAAGCTCCCACCTGCTGCCAGTGATTAGGCCAACTGCATGTCCTTATCTTTATGTAAAACTGCAGCAACAAGTTCACATGTGAAGAGCCCCTTTTAGGGCCAGTAGAAATGACAACTTGATTTCTTTCCTTGTAAGAAAACAAAATGATCAGTGGAGCGAAATGGGATAACCCTTCTAGAGATGAGTTCTGCAAGATGAGCTGTACCAGCTGACCAGGCAAAAGTGACCTCACCAGGATCTTCCAAGCCACATGCCGTTCAACTCCAGAGACAGAACCGACCTCACAGCCACCTTCACAGTCCCACGCTGCCTGCTGGAGCAGGAGTTTCTAAGGCACAGCTGAGCTCAGCACAGCATTCTCACCTGTCTCCTCCTTCTGGTTTACAAGCTGATCAGATACAGATCACCCCACATTCCTTTTCCCACACCCTGAGACTGCTCTGGGACCTCATGTCCTGCCCCCAAGGTGCCAAGCAGCCTAAGTCCAGGTTAGGAAAGGGACTGAAGGTGAGGGATTGAGAGCATGGGAAGGAGGGCTTCGGGTGTTAGGCTTTCAGGTTAGAGATTCAGGATTAGAGCTCACCTTCCAGGGTTCAGGATTAGACAAAGGTTTAGCAGGAGGGTTTGGAGCTCTGCTAAGGGCGTCCAGTTAGTGTTTAGGGTATAGGCAGGCTTTGAGTGTTAGGGTTTTGTCAGGGCTGGGGTCAGGGCTAGGCTGAAGGCCAGCATTTTCATGTGAGGGGTAAGGAAGGACAAAGGCAGGGTAAGTGTGAGAGGTTAGGGGTTTGGGCTTTGTTTTAGAGGTAAGGTTTGAGGTTAAGGGTTAGAGTAATGGATTCCTTTCAAGGTGAGGGGGAGCATTTAGGGGTAGGAAAAAGCTGAAACCTTTGCAGAAAAGAACTCCACACAATCCCTGAAAAAGTCTTCATTTCCAGCATGCTTAGTTTTTAATGAACTTTCAGATTTTGATTATTATTATTTATTAACAGCACTAAGGCCATGTACCAGCAAGTTGGTCATGTTCTCTTGATTTATGTGAAAAATTTTAGGCTTATGAAAACAAATTTTGTTCTGTATTTAGAGTGCAACATTCTTTCTATGTACTTCTGTTTCGCTGGCTTTTCTCCATCCCCTCCCTGTTCTGTCTTCAAAGAGCTCTCCAAGGGAAAGATTTCTTGCATCGTAGAATAACTCAGATTGGAAGAGACCTGAATGTCATCCTGTCTGACTGTGCTGCTTGAGGCAGGTGAACTCGATGGGGCAGCTCAAGGGCTCCCCACAGTTTACCTTTATCCACAAAGGACCATAAGGTGAGCTCTGCTCCATCATACAGGACGATAATGAAGATGTTCACAGGTGTTGGCTCAAGTGCTGGTCACTGAGGGATGCCAACAGTGAATGGCTGCCAGGAGGAGTCCATTCCACTGATGGCATCTGGGCCTGACCATCCAGCCAAACTGCCACCCACATTGTCATCTTTATTTTACATCCAGATATCACTAATACGACTATGGTGGACCATGTCAAAAGCCTTGTTAAAGTCCAGGTACACAACGTTCCCTACTTTCCCCTCTCATGCAGGTTCTGCACTCTTTTTTGTTTCCTTCAAGTGCCTGGAGAAGTCTGGAAGAGCATTTGCCCCATCACTTCCCCAGGGACTGACGTGAAGCTGCCCAGCCTGTAATTCTACCAATCATCTTCCTTTTTAACCTACTTGAAGTCGTTTTTGATATTTCATTTCTCAGAGGACCATGGAACCTCCCTGATAGCCACAACTTTTCTGGGGTGTTTGAGAGATGTGTCACAGAGACACCAGCCAGCTCCACCAGCAACTCTCTGCCCCTTCCCACACCAAAGGCTTTCTCTATATCCTGTCCTTCCAGGTGAGTTTCTGGGACACAGCAAACACTGTCCAGCTCCTCTGGGCCTGTTCAGAAGGCAACGGGAGGTCAACAACTCTGATGGTCTCTGTGTGAAGCTCAAAGCTTTCCTGACATTCTTTCTCAGTGCTTCACTTCTGCTCAACCTTTCTGGTTCTTGGGCTGCAGGTTGAGCAGGAATGTGAGGATGGTGTAGAAAAAAGGCTTTGTCAAACTGTCTCAGGAGTGCTGTTCTGGCATCATGCAGTCAAACATGAGGGTGCTGTAGAAAACAGTGGCACTGGTGAGGTGAGAGGGCCAGGTGGAGAAGGTCTTCTGCCTGTCTGCACTGGGGTGAAGAGCAGCAATGCATTCGCAGGATGCCCATGTGAATGGGAAGAGGAAAACTGGCTCTAAAATGCAGATTATGAAAACCTGAGTGTCACGGTATTACTGCAGGAAGTCTCCAGCAACTTGGCAAAATTGCAGAAGTTATCAACTCCATTGAGGTCACAGAACTCTATCTAGGGCAAGAATGAAATTATGAGAATAGAAATCCCCGTAGCCAAGGCGCAGGTGCCTTCTGGAGACATACCATCCAGTGCATGACTCTTCCATTCAGGTGGTTTCTTGGGGAAGTTACTCTCAACATGAAGTGACCTCGATACACTGTCCCACAAGCCTCCCTGGCCTCCACAGCAATAACTGATGGCATTTATGCCCATTCGGGTTCATCTCCCCCATCACACAATGTGCATGCTCACATCTCGCCCCATTGAAAATTTGGACTTCTGATCTAGTCGCTTGGTGTCCTTCCATGGAGGGAAGAACAACCTCTCTCAGCTGTGGTGAGAGGACAACGACCTACAAGGTGGTTGCAAGGGGCTGCTCTGTGACAATTGTCCTGGAGTAGGTGCCCCATGTTGTCCAGGAGCTTGGACACAGACCAGACCCTGCTCTGCTGGGCTGGCAAATGGCTGCCTGACAGCTCAGACATGGTAATTATCCCTAATTCAAGCACTTGGGGTAATGCAAGGTGGTGCCGTGTTGGAAGCGCTTCATTAACTGCAGAAGAGTAAAGACAGGCCCATGGGCAGATCCTCTGCTGCAAAGGGTCTTCACATCCTTTGGTCTCACCGTGAACCTGTGCCCTCACGCTCTGGATTTAAGTGACTCTAATTAGACTTAGCTTAATTCTCCCTAGAAACAAAGTAAGAACCTACCCAGTCTACTCAGCCAGTTCCACTGTCCTAAAAGTCCCCAGGCAGATGAATCTCCAAAACCAGAACATGGGCGGCTGCTCATCCTGTTGGTTATTTTTCTATCACATGCCATTTATTGAGTGTTATTGACAACAACGACATTTTTGCCCCCAGCCGTGGGAACAGAAGCAGGAGAACAGTGTGAACCTTACAAATCCTCTTCCCAAATTGCTGCCAAACTGATTCCCAGTTTACATTCTCACTTAGTGATGTCCAGAGTTGACTAATTCCCAACCAAAATTGAGATGGTGTGGTCAGTTCTTGCAATACTATCATGCATCGCGACATAACTTGTGATTTCCCTCCAGTTCGTATCATTACAAAACTAAGCACCTCTGTTTTCCTTACAAATGTGTTGCTTCCATGCTCACCGAGAGAACTTGCAAGTGTAACACTTTAATTTTTTGATGTGAGTGGGAAAATGAAAACCAACTGCGTTTCTTATATGTCTTATTTTTAACTTCAGGGTGATGATTTTTTAAGCTCCTCCTTTAGTGATTCACTAATGACAGAGATGGACTCACCTTGATGTGCTGATCAGGTGCTGGAAAAAATTTTCAGCAATAGAACAAAACTTGGGGTTACACCCTCTGCTGTGTCTGCCTGCAAAGTTTCCTTTTTTTCCAATGAAAACTGAAAAATTTTCTGATAATACCATCCTCGGAGGTGCTGATGACTATCCCGAGGGACAAGGAGCCTTGCGGAACGATCTAGATAGATTGGAGCATTAGGCAGTGATCTAACAAGTCCACATGCCGGATTCTGCACCTGGGATAAAGTAATGCCAAGCACAAGTCTAAATGGGGAGAGGATTGGCTGGAGAGCAGCCCTGCAGAAAGGAGCCTTGGGGCTCTGGTTGACAGGAGGCTCAACAAGAGTCAGCAGTGTGTGCCCTGGCAGCCAAGAGTGCAAATCCCATCCTGGGGTACATCAAACAGAGCAGAACCAACC